>NC_061165.1:2203667-2207045 GCF_022113875.1 Hydra vulgaris | reverse complement strand
AACAAGTAATTGAGCTGTGGCCCATCCATCATGGGTAAATATGTGATGGTTTATTCCTGTGCAGGGTCGTTTCACATTGGTCTTCATTTGTGATCTAATTTTTTTTTTTGAATGCTCAATTGCACTTAACTTTAACACAAGTCCGCCTGCCTCAGCATCTTTGGTTGCATTCGATTTCTTATCATTTGGGATGATTCTGTTGTTAATTTTAGAAGTGCGAGATCTGTGCTTTTTCCAACAGTCTAGACACAGCTTGTGGGGTTTTTTGTTCCATCCTCTGGATGTTTCTGTAAATAAACTGTAAGATTCTGAGCAATCTGGACATTTGGCTGTTATATTGGTCCCTTTACTACTCTGTGTATTGCTCTTGTTTTGTTTCCTGAAAGTTGATACACTTGCTGTTGTTGAACTACAGCCTAGTGCATTTTGTGCCATTTCCTTACCCTCTATAAAAGCAATGATATCTGTGACTAAGCCTGTGTCAAGGGAGACCCATCCAAGTACATCTTTGCGGATGTCAGTGTCTGATAGCCCAGCAACAACAATGTCTCGTATGATAACATCGGTAAAATCAACAGTTGTTTGTGGGTGGCAGTGGCATTGTACAGTGTAGTTGCAAGTAGCAGCCTTGTCTTTCAGTTTTGCATAAAATGACCAAATACTTTCGTTGTGTCCCTGTCTCATTTGAAGGAGTTCTGCTCTTCTTACGCTAGTGGCTACTGGGATAACGGCCAGTTTTTTCATTGCTTTTAGAAATGCCTCATCATTTTCATTAATTATCATGGGATTTTGTTTTAGGAGTTGATTTCCAAGGTCGTCCTCACAACACTGAAACAGCTGTGCTGTCATCTCTTCTTGTCTGATGTCTGTACATCTCTTAAACAATGTCCAGCGACTAATAAAGTTTGTCCACTCTTCTTCTGAGATATCCTGACTGATGTGGGGGCGATCCATTTTAGGTGCCTTGTGTTTTGAGAAGGCTGAATGAATGTCAATCAAGTTTGGAGGATGGTGAAGCTGGTGACTGTTGAATAATGCAATTGCAATTGCTTCGCTGGGACCTTCAATGACGACATTGCATCCTGGGGCCTGGCAAGGTAAGCTTATTGTGGACATAGTTTAGGAAAGAAAAAGGTGAGCAAAATCCTACCTTTTGTGTGTACATTAACAACTTCAAATGAATATGTAAGTGAATTACAATTTCAACCACTGACAAGAAGTTTTTATCTTTGAAATACCAGTGTTTCTTTAAAATTCCATAGAATGAATAAGAAACTAACATAAACAAAAGTTAGTCGTTGTTCTGAATTATAATTATATCTTAAACAATGTTAGTTTCTAAATGAAATAACAATAAGTGTAAACAACAACAATATAAAACAATATAAAAACAATATAAAAACAAGAAATGACTAATGTCACTATTTCTACAATTATAACTTGCATATTTATAATTAATTTTTTTAAAAGTATACATGCAAATATAATTTACAATACAAAATATTGAAAGTATAATTTCTTTATTTATAATTATAATAATAATTCTTTATTTATTAATTATAATAATTATAATTTGATTTAACATTTACAGTTAATGTCTAGTCAATTGTTTCAATATTTGGTTGCATGCTTAAATTTGCGGTTGTTTACTTTGGTCAGAATGAAATAATGCTGCATTTTTTATTTTTCGAAAAATCAGGACTTTGAAATTTTTTATATATAAAAAAAAAAATTAAAATTTTGACTGCGAATGTTATTTTAAAATATTTTTTCTGAAAATATTTTGAAAAATTTAGAACTTTTCCAGAGTTTTTCAGAAAAGATTTAGGCCTTTATACAGAACTTATGGAAAACAATTTATTATAGTGCAGCTTGTGACTAGAATTTAATAACAGCTGCTTTGAATAAAGATTTCAAGTAAGCATGCTCAAGGTTGCGGGCTTAAATCATCTGCTCAATCACCATTGCAAACTTTATGCTGACAACACCAAATTTATTGCAATTATAAAATAGCCCTCTGAACTGCAGCATTTACAAACCAACATTGATAGAGTAGTTGACTGAGCTGATACTTGTTCAATGAGCTTCAATCTAGAAAGATACAATTATTTGATCTTCAACAAGCATCGTCGCACACAACAGATGAACAACGAAACCTTTATTGATGATAAATTTAACGATCCTTGCTTCCAACTAACTAATGACTGACAAAACTGGCTTTTATCACATACTTAAATAGACCAACTCTGAATATGATCTTGGTGTTGTTGTTCACAATTGGTTTTTGTGGAACAATCAAATAGCAAAAGCTTTTTTCAAATTCATATCCTGTTCTTGAACTTTTTAGATGCACTTTCAAACAATGGACTTTTGAAATGTGTGCGTTTTTTACTGCTCTTATGTAAGGCCTCATTTGGAATATTGCTCAGCAGCATGGGGACCCTTTTCAAATGAAAATATAAAAGCTATTAAAGTTGTTTAAAATCGAGCTACAAAACTTGTCCTATATCTGCAAACCATGAAAGCCAAGGATCGCTGCTCAGCTATTGGTATCCAATCACTTGAAAGTCAAAGGCGTTGAAGTGATCTTATACAGTATTTTAAGATTTACCAAGGCATAAGCAAAGTTAAAAAGTTGCTCCTGCACTTGTGCAAACTGGACCAGCCGGTCCAGTTTGCACAAGTGTCTTCTGGGTTTTCCCCATCGCATTTGGGCACCAAGAGTTATTAAATGAGTAGCTTGCAAAACTTTTTATGTAACCGTGTGTCAGTTGATTAGAATGCGCTACCACCAGATATCATTACCTTCAATAGAAATGTACCAGTTATTGTCAACATTAACACTTTCAAAAAAAAGCTTGGCTCACTTTCAAAAAAAACTGTATGATCGCTACTTCTGTTTCTTGCTTAAGAATGTTATTAACTCTATGTGCCAACTATTATATTTCTTTTTTTGTTTTGTTTGGTAATTCTCTATGTTGGATCTGCCATAGCAGGGATTGGTAACTTTCCCAGCTTCACAGATTTTTCCGTTCTAGATTAAATTAAAAAATAAAAATAATGGTTGTGTTAAAAAATGAGAATATAAAATGCAAACTTTTTCATTAAGTAGTAAAAACCTCTTTAATCGAAAAAAAGTTCAAAAATAAAAACAAAAAGGAGTAACCAAATATTACTAAGATTGAATTTGATAACATTTAAATAACGAAAGTAAAAAATTAATAAACTTTAATAAACGTCAAGAAAATTTGTTGTATTTGCAAAATAGGTATTGTGACATCATAACATCTGATACTGTTTTCATTTTTGTAATTGAATAAGAAGAAGGTATACATTTATGGTAACTTCTTGTCCCAGGTATAGTGGTTTACTATTAAT
>NC_061165.1:2148667-2198667 GCF_022113875.1 Hydra vulgaris | reverse complement strand
TGGATACATTTGCAAAGTAAAAAGAGGTAACTTTATGAAAATTTGATAGACTTTAATGAATTTTTGGTTTTTGAGCGGCTCAAAGTTTTTATGTTTTTCTAGTTTTTGTGTTTTCATAATTTTGAATATATTCATTTTTTATTTTAAAATATATAACTATAAAACTATTCGTATATTTGTTTATTAAATAGACCCATTAAACTGTTTTTAGTCATAAAATATTAAAGGAATAATAAAGTTAGTTAAAAAAAAGCGATAAAAATTTAATTTAAAATCAACATCTTATCTATCTTGCTTCAAAGTCAATAGCAAATCTGTGCATAAAAGGTTATCGTAGTTTTTGAGCAGTATTTCATCTATCTCTTCCTTTATAAATTAACATGATAATAATTTATTTATTAATATGATAATTAATAGCTAATTCCTCAAGTATTTCATTATGTAATAATAAAATCAAAATTCACTCAGTTATTTCTTTGTTAAGTATAAAGAATAAGAAATAACAAGTCTATTTTATTGAAATTTGAGGTTTATATAGAGTTATTTATTTAACTAGTTGTAAAAAAAATTTTTTGAAGACAAACTTAAACAGAATTAAGCAACTTAACTAGATTTGAAATTTTTGCTATTTTAAAAGTGTTCATAGTTTTCAATATCGTTAAGCTATTCTGCATTTAAAATTCTTGCTATTAATTGCCATTAACTTATGGCAGTTTAAAAATTTGTCATTTTTGATACTAATGCAATATAATGTTTAATACAGGTATTTTATTTAATACTTTTTAAAAAATTTTAAGAATTTTGATCCACGTTATAAAAGTGCGGATTAATAACTTGGTTATTTTAATGAAATTTAATGATAATAAATAGCAGTTGTTTTTTTACCAAATATATAACAGTTTATGATATTTTGTGAATAATTGAACATATTTATTATAGTTCAATATATTCAATTAGTAAAAACATCTGTTATAAAATATAAAACATCAAAGAGAAAAAATTGCTTTGATGGCTATTTAAAAAAAATAAAGTTTAAAATAAAAATTGAAGCATAAACGATGGTTATAAGAGAGATTTTCTCCACTCTCGCACTCATTTACTCCCACTGAGGCATATATATATATATATATATATATATATATATATATATATATATATATATATATATATATATATATATATATATATATATATATATATATATATATATATATATATATATATATATATATGTAAAATGCCGATTAATCTACCACCCCTAATATATATATATATATATATATATATATATATACATATATATATATATACATATATATATATATACATATATATATATATGTATATATATATATATATACATATATATATATATATATATATATATATATATATATATATATATATATATATATATATATATATATATATATATATATATATATATATGTATATATATATATATATACATATATATATATATATGTATATATATATATGTATATATATATATATATATATATATATATATATATATTAGGGGTGGTAGATTAATCGGCATTTTACATTAATCGATTAACGATTAAATTTCCAAAAATTAATCGAATAATTTTCGATTAATTTAGGTAAAATGTGTTTATAACTTAACAAAAAGTAATTTATTTTTTTTATGATTTTATTTCTCTTTTCATCAAATATGATCTTAAAAAACATAAATTATTAATAGTGTCATCATTTAAGCTAGTTCTTAAATTAGTGACAAATAAACCAGCTGCACTAAAACTTCTTTCTGCTTCTATAGAAGGCGGGGGAAGACTTAGCATGACATTGTAAATCTTTTCTAAAGAACTTGGCCTGTTTCCAGTACTTTTGAGTACTGCAATTTCACGTTTAATGCAAGTCAAAACTTTTTGAGGGAAAGACTTACAAGTTAGCCCTTTAGTTTTTCCTGCTGCTGAAGTTGTATAAGATATTATTTCTACTAATTCTTCAGCTTTAGTTTTTTTTCTTAATGGTTCTGTATTACAAGTAGACTCTAACTCAGACTCATATGCTGCTTCTACTTGCTCGTGTAGAAATAAACATAGGTATATTCCTTTTGCAGTTTTAGCAATTTTATTTTTATGCGGGTATTTCAAAAGATTATCTGGAAATTCTGAGTCTGATTTATAGTCAGCTGGGTTTTGTAAACCAGCAATATTACAGTAAACCAGCAATATTACAATTTCTTCTTTCAACAATTCTCTCCGAGAAAACAGTAAATAAATTTTGACTAATGTTAGTATTTTGTTCTTTAAGATTTTGTAGTAAAAACAAAATAATTTTATCAGATTTTATCAGATCACAGTCTCCTTTCCCTAGTTCCATAACACTTAACTCTACAACATGTAGAGCCTGAACAATATCAAAAACGTGTTTTATTTCTTCTTCTTTTGAAATTAAATCTGTTCTAGATATATCAACAAGAGCCTTTGCAATAACATTTTTTAACTTTAAAAATCGTTTTAACATATTTATTAGAGAATTCTATCTTGTTTTAGTATCCAAAATAGGCTTAATTTTTTTCCTAAGTTTGTTCTACAAATATTTTGAAGGGAATCGTTTTTAAGTGGAGATTTTCTGAAAAGTTTGACTATTTTACGAACCTTCGATATGATGATGCCATAAAACTGCATTAAATGCATTAAATGAATTTCCTGTGAAACAGAAGCATTAAACTGGATTAAATGCATTAAACTGGATTTCCTGGATTAAATGCGTTAAACTGGATTAAATGCATTAAACTGGATTTCCAAACAATGCATTTAACTGGATTTTCTGTGAAACAGAGCTAATACTTTCCTCATTCCAGCATTCTTCAGTGTCGTTTTCATCATCAGGGTTGGACTCATTTTCATTCTCATCACAAATTATTTCTTCTTGAGTTGTTCAGAACATTTTAAACATGATTCTATAACTTCTGCTGGTCGACCTCGCTTCACAACTGGAAGTATTTGTCTGAAGTCTCCACCCATAAGAATAACCTTACCACCAAAAGGAAAATTGTTATTACAAATATCTTTTAATAGCTTATCAATGGCACTCAAAGCATATTTGGGTATCATAGATGCTTCATCAAGTAAATACAAACTGATTTGTCTCAGGAATCTACCATGAATAGAGTTTGGAGTTACATTACATGTGCTAGTTTCCAAAATTGGAACAGGAAGTTTGAATAAGCCATGCATTGTGCACCCATTTATGAGAAGAGTTGCAGCTATTCCTGTCCATGCAGCTGTTGCAGTTCTAATATGCCTGCTCTGTGTTTCAGAAATTAAATAATTGTAAGTAAATGTTTTACCACAACCGGCAGACCCATCCATAAAAAACAACCTTGAATGCTTATTTTCATTAGTAGGTTCCACACTTAGTGCAGCAAGGATCGCATCAGCTACATTACGTTGATTATCATTCAATAATGGTCTAACTCGGTTTGCTTCATCAATAAACACTTGAACATCTTCATCATCATTTTCTGGGACATTATCTAAAAACTGATCTAAAGCTGGCAAATTATAATCAACTAAGGTTTTACCACTCTGATTAATTATAGATTCAATTTGACGAAGAGCTGCCTGCTCAGCAAGTACGACTGGCATTGAATGGTGTATGTAATCCTCAACCATATAATTTTTAAATGTATTCCAAAGGTGTAAAGGATCATCAGGTTCACATAAAGTTAATATGATGGAAAACAGTAGCCTAATTTGTTTAGGCATCCGAGTTGCAGCAGCTTCAGTTAATGTATTTCTCCACTCAATGTCATCTTGCAATAAACCTAAATGATAACTTGCTTCACGAAATGTATTAAAAACAGTACCATGAACAGTACGCAAATCCTCAAAAGACTTTGCACCTTTTACATGCAAAAGTAACAATCTGAGAAAAAATAATTCGCAAAATGAACTGACTTTATACATTCGAACAACCACCTTATCACTACCTCTTTGTCTTACTTTCCACAAGCAATTTTTACCAAAAACAAAGTGATATGGAATTTCAACATAAGAATACTGACGTGCTTCATTATTTTCAGCATTTAACTTAAACCAAGCGGTTAGGTGAGTGTCACGCTGTGCTGCACGATCTATAGCTACTTGTTCTTCTCCTTCGTTAAAATATACTCTCTGATTATCAGGAAGGTGGATTTGAAGGCGGATAATAGTATGTGACATATCACTTATGGAATACTCATATATTCGCCAAAGAGCCTCTGGGGCGGAAACAAAGCGACAGTCTAAATATGTGTTAATTTCATCATGGTCAACACTTTCATTTATTACCACATTCGCACAATCATGCCCCTTATAGACATATTTGTATAAATACTTCACTGACTTAATAGACATGCAAGCTTCAACATTAATGTGGGCTTGGTATTTTTTTGATAACCAGGGGTTATAGGGTACGACCCATCGATTATCAACTTGGTTACCTTTTATAATGACTACTCTACCATTATCTAAACGCCTATAGTTAGGATAACCATTGAAAATTGCAACAGTGCAAGGATTAAACTCTTTAGGAAATTTTTTTTGTGCAAACTCCATCTTTCATGCAAGGAGAATTGGGATTTAAAATCCCACATGGTCCATGAATCATACATGTTTTTACAATTTCAAAAAGTTCAGGATCAACAGTTTGATCTGGAATTTCAGCTGATATTAAACTATCAATATCCTCTGCTGTTTCTAGCTTATCATCGTTTACAAAGTGTAATAAAATATGCACATGTGGCAAACCACGTTTTTGAAACTCAATAACCTGTACATGAATTACAACTTTGCCTAAGACTCCATGTTTAAAAATATCACCTAAGAAGCATTTAAGTTTCATCTTAAATACGCGACAAACTAAATCAGGCCTGTCAGTTGCGCTCTCACCTGGATTTAAATTTTCTGTAATTTCTCTCCATTTTGAATTACAGGTAAAAGTAATAAAAAGATCTGGTTTACCATATTTCTTTATAATTGCCATTGTATCTTCAAAATTTTCTTTTAAAGCTCTTGGACTTCCAACATATGAGGATGGTAGTATAACAACACGACCTGGTCTTACATTAAGGTTATTTGCAACATTATTTACATACTCATGTAATGTATCGTATTGTTCACTTCTAAGTTTGTTTTGGTTATTTCTGATAAAAGCAAGGCGCTGTCCTTCAATCTTGACATATGCATCAACAGCATACTGTTGAAAAAGTTTCTTACCATAAAATATAGGACTGAACGTTTGTCTAATAGAAAGCCTATAATTGTAGTACTGAGACAAAGTAACACGATTTCGAACACATGTTGCTCGGTCAGGATTGTGCTCTAGATCATAGGTCAGGATTGTGCTCTAGATCATCTAGGATCATGCCATCCTGCATCACCTCTTGGAAAAAATATTGGATATATCATTGGATCTAGATTTGCAGACATACTTGAAATTGTTTTTAAGGGTTGACCTCAAGGATAAATAACAACTTCTCTAGATGGAGGTGGAGCACCATCATTTCCTACAAACACAATGACAATCTCTTCATGTGATGGAAGATTGTATCGACGTCTATCACAACCCTCAAGCAACGACATTTTGACAACAGAAATCGGTCGACCTTCTATAGCAGCTTGACGAATTTCTGCATCTTCAACTTCTGCCATGTTTTTAAATGCAAGCGCATATGGGTTCTCCTGATTAATTATAGTCTGCAAAAGTTCCATTAACTCACGTATGCAACAATCATTTTGCTCCATTCGAAAGTTTAAAGCAGTATTAGGATCATAAACATATAATTGACAATAAGCAGGTGGATCCCCTTGCTGATGTCTTAGATTACCAATACGATGCATAATTTGCCCACTAATTCTAAAACAGGGTGGACCACGATTTGACGGAGGATCTATTGTGGCTATGAATGAAGCAAAAGATAGACAGGCATTATAATTTCGTATATGCTTGAAAAAATTTTGATTCAAAGCACCATCAACATGGTTGCCTGTCATTAAATCAAACATCAGCAGTGGATAAGGTGAAAGTGGAGGTAAGACAACCTTTCCTGAATGGCAGCACAAAAAATGTGTTTCATTTAAAAAATTTTTAGCACCACAATACTGACAATTATGGTTAATTTCTCCTAGGTAATTACTCTCTATAAAAACATTATTTCTTGCTATGCAATGCATTCCACGTCTAAATAATACTCGTCTAACCTCATTTCTTTCATTTTGGCGACGATTAACTTCTTCACGTCTAGCCTCATTCCTTTCATTTTGGCGACGATTAACTTCTTCACGTCTAGCCTCATTCCTTTCATTTTGGCGACGATTAACTTCTTCACGTCTAGCCTCATTCCTTTCATTTTGGCGACAATTAATTTCTTCTCGCCTAGCCTCATTTCTTTCATTTTGGCGACGATTAATTGCTTCTCGCCTAGCCTAATTTCTTTCATTTTGGCGACGATTAATTGCTTCTCGCCTGGCCTCATTTCTTTCATTTTGGCAACGATTAATTTCTTTTCGTCTGGCCTCATTTCTCTCATTTGGACGATTTTCTCTATTTTCAGCTCTTAAGTTACTTGACATAATTGAGAAATTATTTATGTTTGATAAAACTTTATCTTATTAATTTTTTGCTATACTAATCTAAAATGAACAAAAACAATAAAGTGCTATTTATCAGTTTAAACCTATGAAACTATGTGTATAGCGTCTAATAAAATTTGTGAACAAAAGATAAAACTAAACTGGTTTGAAACAGAGAAAAAGCCAGAAGTATCTTGTAATAACATACTATATTGTAAGTAATAAAACAGTATTTTTTGAAACAAATAAAAAATTTTATTATTTTAAAAGTCATATTAATGGTAATATTAAAAAGCAAAATTAGTTACATATTTTTAAATGACATGCCAACAATTGCAAACATGTTGCATCATATAGACCACATGTGGCTGACAACTGATTTTAAATACTATTTTATAATATATCTAAAGAGAATAATGTAAAGAGATTAATAGGTGTATAGTGCATATATTAGACATATTAAACAGATATCATAGAAAAAGAAAAACTTTAAATATATTTACCAAATCTTTCAAAAACTATATAACACTTAACAAATAAAAGTTAATACAAAAGAAAATTTAGTATTATTAAAATTAAAAATGAGGATAAAAAGATGTAAAAACGTAAATTAATAAAAAAACTTATAGACAAATTATTAAAAACTTTTATAACATAAGAGTTCTTTGTAAGTTTAGGATTTAAAAACAGAATTAAAGATCAAAAAAATAAAATAGTAAAAGTATATAAATTAATAATAATAAAATATATATATATATAATAATAAAAAAATATATAATAAAATAATAATAAAAAATTGCGAAATTAAAAAAAACATTTTTTTAAAAAGTCAATTTTCTTTATAAATAAAAAAGAAGATAATTCTACCAGTAGTTTAAAAAAGCTACTGGTAGAAATTAAAAGAGTTAAACCGCTTTCCAGCACCCCTCCTTCTACCAGTGGTGTCATATGGGGCTTGTCTCCTCCATCTAAAGGAGGGATCATCTCCCCCATATTGACTCCACCGGTAGAAAGCTCTTTGAGATATCGGACCTGGGTGCTGGGAGCGATATCGCAGGAAATCTTGATACGATGCTAAAAAACAAAAACAAAAAAAGAAATAAATTTGAATACAATATTGCACAAAACAACCAATAAAAATATTATTTAAAACTATTTAGACTTCAAAAAAAAAAAGTTATGACAAAAAAAATAAATAAATAAAGTAATGTAAAAATAAGGATATGCAATGTTTAAATTTCATATATACCTACACAAATACACATAACACCCACAAAGCTGCATAAGTATGCAAAGCAGATTACCTGGTGGTCCTGCAGATATTGTTGCTATTATGGAAATAAATAAAAAAGTATATGAACTAACACATATATTAAACAGTTATGTAATTGCATACAAACATGAAAAAAGTAATGTTTAGGTTTCAATACACATAACACTGCATAAGTACGGAAAAACTGCATAAGTATGGAAAACACATTACCTGGTGGTACTGCAGTTGATACTGTTGCTATTGCGGAAATAAATAAAAAAGTATATAAACAAACAAATATATTAAACAGTTATGTAATTGCATACAAACACGAAAAAAGTAATGTTTAAGTTCCAATACACATAACACTCATAAAACTGCATAAGCATGCAAAACACATTACCTGATGGAACTGCAGATGATATTGATGCTATTGTGAAAGTAAAAAAAAAAAAAAAGTGTATAAAGTAACATATGTTAAACATTTATGTAATTGATAACAAACATGAAAAAAGTAATGTTTAATTTCAATACACATAAAACCCATAAAACTGCATAAGTATGCAAAACACATTACCTGATGGCACTGCAGATGATATTGATGCTATTGTGAAAGGTAAAAAAAAAAAAAAGTGTATAAAGTATCATATGTTAAACATTTATGAAATTGCATGAAAACATGAAAAAAAAAAAATTAAGTTTCAAATACACACAGGGTTGGAAAAAACCCAGGGTTTTTTAAAAAAACCCAACCCAAATGGGTTTTTTTTGGGTTTTATTGGGTTTTTTTGGGTTTTATGGGTTTTTTGAGTTTTTTTAAAAATCGATCAAAATACCAAATTTTTATAATTGTATGAGTACAATAATTTTTATTTTTAATTTCATAAATTCACCTCCCTATTGCTCCAATGACCATTTCAGTCAAGGGAGCAACTCATTTTTTAAAAATATTTTGTCTCAATCCTTAACATTACCATTTTTACTAACAAACAACATTAACAACTAAAATTTTTAAACAAAGGCGCTGTGTGGAGAAATAGATTGAGACAGTAATTTCAGCAGAAGTAATTTGAACCCCAACCTTCTGGTTGTAAGCCAAATGTTTTACTACTAGTCTACTAGCACATTTTACCTATAGTGCAAAAAGGGACTCCATCAACTATAAATGATGTTAATTAATTGCTCTAAATTAAAAACATGTTCAGAACATATTTGACAAAAAAAAAATCTGTGTAAAAATTATGACAATTGAGTTATTCAAAGTTGGTAAGACAATATAAATGTTGCAAACTAGTTTTTTTTACTAACATGTTCAAAAACTACTTTGCACAAGTTTACAACATGTAATCAACAAGTTTGCAACATGATGTTGCAACCTTATAAGTTATTATCAATCAGGATGACTATGAACACTTTTTAAACATTTTTGTATCATAGAAGAAAACTGCTAGCCTAATCACTACATTTTTTTTTATCAGAACATTATACTGTCTAGCTTCTTGGAAAAGTTATCGGCCTGACCAACTGGACTGGCAAAAAATGGATTTTTGCCTAAACTTTGTTTCTAAATATATATAAAGTAAATTTGTAAAGAACCATTACAGTGTCTTCGCCACCAAGTTTTTTTTAAAAAAAATCAAATACCAATATAAAAGAATACAGACATTCGAGAGGAGAATAAAGATACTAAATAACTAGTAATGTCTTGAAATTTAGTTAATAGAATGATTTTTATTTCCTTTATAAGTACTTAACTAATTTAATGTTTTAATACATATTTCAATAACATTTATAATAACTTGCTAAATGTTTTAAAAAAATAATAAATAACCAACTTGCTACAAAAACAGATTGATCGATTTTGGGTATATCCTAAAGACCATTATGTATATAAATACAGTGTTTACAAGAGTAATTACAGTATAAAGGTTGCACTTGGTGATAATAAAGCATTTATAAGTGTTAAAATCAGAGTTATCAGTTGTAAAATAGGTCATTTTTAAAAAAACCCAAATATATTTTGGGTTTTATTGGGTTTTTTTAAGGTGGGTTTTTTTGGGTTTTTTTGGGTTGGGTTTTTTTGCCTACCCTGAATACACATAAAACTCATAAAACTGCATAAGTATGCTAAACAGATTACCTGATATTATTGCTTGAGGTGTTAATGTATAGACAAAAAAATAAATAAATAAAGTGATGTGCAAAGTAAGATATGCAATCTTTAAGTTTTACATTAAATTACATCATTACCTGATGGCACTGCAGATGATATTGATGCTATTGTGAAGGTAAACAAAAAAAAAAAAAGTGTATAAAGTAACATATTTTAAAAATTTATGTAAATGATAACAAATATGAAAAAAGTAATGTTTAAGTTTCAATACACATAAAACCTATAAAACTGCATAAGTATGCAAAACACATTACCTGATGGTACTGCAGATGATATTGATGCTATTGTGAAAGTAAAAAAAAAAAAAAGTGTATAAAGTAACATATGTTATACATTTATGTAATTGTTTACAAACATGAAAAAAGTAATGTTTAAGTTCCAATACACATAACACTCATAAAACTGCATAAGTATGCAAAACACATTACCTGATGGTACTGCATATGATGACATTGGTGCTATTGTAAAGGTAAAAAAAAAAATGTATAAAGTAACATATGTTAAACATTTATGTAATTGCATGAAAACAATAATGATTAAGTTTAAATACACATAAAACCCATAAAACTGCATAAGTATGCTAAACAGATTACCTGATATTATTTCTTGAGGTGCTAATGTAGAGACAAAAAAATAAATAAATAAAGTTATCTGTAAATTAAGATATGCTATCTTTAAGTTTTAACACACATAACACTCTTAAAACTGCATAAGAATGCAAAACACATTACCTGATGGTACTGCAGATGACGCTATAGTGAATATAAACTAACATATACTAATCAATTAAACAGTTTATTTTAGAGTGATAAAACCGCACACAAACATTAAAAAATGTGTGTTAAAATTAAACAAAAAGAAACATAAGTGTACTTTGCTTACCAATTGAATTTTCTAAATTTTCTAAATAGAATAAAAAAAACTCATTAACATTAGGAAAGAAACTAACATGCAGAATATTTGTCAACTTAAGGAAATCTATAAATAAAGTTGGAACAAAACAAAAGGCAAAAATAACAATCACAAAACAAAACAAACCAAAAAAGAAAAAAGCGACAAAAAAAAATAAAAAATAAAAATAATAAAAACAATCCACAAGAACAATATAGTAACTTACTAAGTTGTTGAAATATAAGCCCTATAAAAAAAATATGCTAAAAATTGTATCAAAAAAGCTAAAATACCATAGAATACACCTTTTTTTTTGAAAGTAAAATGCTATATCTTTATCTATAATACACAAATGTAATATAATCAAATTCTGTTTACCCATTGAATGTTCTAATTTTTCTAAATAAAATGAAAAACTTATAAACATTAAAATAAACTAACTTGCCAAATATAGAATAACTTTATGTTAAATAAATATGTAATAAAAAAAATAAAGAGCATGACAACAACAATAACAAATTGCTTACTTAGATTCTCAACAGAATCTTCTAATTTTTCTAAATAAAATAAATTTAAAAGTTACAAAAGTCACTTGCTGACTGACAAACTGTCACAACTGACAAAAGTCAGTTGCTAAATAACTTTAAAAAAACTAAAAAAGCATAAATGTATTTGCACACAAAAAAAACAAAAAACAACAACAAAATTCCTCACTTAGCTTGTCCATTACTTCCGCTAAACATTAAAAAAAAGTTATAATTAACAAATTGCTGAAATTGGTGAAATATATATCTTTGTAACATATCCTTCTCATACAAAATTAGCTTACTTGGCAAGAGCTCTTCGGCTCTGATCTCTTGAACATCTAATATATATATAGACAAAATTAATTTTCAAAATATTTACTTTTTCAATTAAACATATAAGATTTGTCTTAAATTATAAAACTGTTGCACAGTTTTATAATTTAACACATTCAGTAAATGACAAAAAGTTTCATTTTACGTAAAATTTTTGTAGTTAGAAGACTTAAAAGTCAATTTTAGCTTAAACACGTTTTATAAAATTATAGCTTTAACACCTTAAATAAAGCTTATACGCGTTTTTAAGGTTCACTGCTTTACAAAAACATCAATCAAAATAGCGGAATAAACAAAAACTGAGTTTTGGGTCCACCCTTTTAAAGTTCTAAAAATTAATTTATATATTTTTTAATTTTAGTTAAATTTTAGGGGGGTGTACTTGATTCACGGGGTTAGGGTAGGGCGGCATATCTTGGTTGATTTTAATTAAAAACGGCTAAATTAAATCATCGTTTTATTCACACCGTAAATCAAGTACAGCTCCGCCACTTTTAGAACATATGTAACTGCTACTATATATAGTATATATATATGGCTTACTTCGAAAAAATGCAGAAACTTCTTCGTCGCCTGAAGATATACAAAATTATCTTAATGTAATTTCTAAATAAAATAATAAGCTAAATATCTCAGTATTATTGACGTATCATCTCTTTTTATCTCTTTAATTAATTAATGTTATACAAAATTAAAAGAATACCTTCTGTATCTTGGCTGCTCATTTCTAAAAAATAATCTTAATGTTTATTCTTGGGTCAAAAACATATTAACTTCAAACATATTAACATGGTAATTATAAAATAAGTTTAATTTTTTAAATGAAGATTACAATAATTAAACTTGTAGATACAACTTACTTGTCGTCCCTCGCTTTGCAATTGTTATAATCGATATGAAGACCACATGGCCGAGTTTTATTGCTTTTAGAGTACAGTTGGCGCACATATCATAATACAAAAATCAGATGGTTTTGAATCTATTAATTAAGCTGTTTTTATTAACGGATTTGGTTGATTTAATTAGATAACCGCAAGGTAGTTTTACAGTGGTTTAAGAGTTGGCGTACGTTTTGTAATACAAAAATCATTTAATATTTGTTTATATCTTAGTATTCGAGCATTTCTATTAGCGGATTAGGCAAAATTTTGTGGGTTTTCTGTTTGTCACCTTCTGGAGTAACTAAATTTTTTTTTTTAGGTTTAAGATTACAATTTTTTTTTTCATACCTTTCCGTACTTTTTAGGACTCTTGACCAGTTAGTTTTAATAAAAATTTCAGATTGCATCTAAAACCTTTTTTTTTATATATATAAGAAAGAAATTTATCTCTTTAATGTGTGTTTTTATGTTTTTAAAAATTTTTAAAAGCGTTTTAAAAAATTCTCTCCGTTTTGTTTCTTATAGTACATTATATCTTTATTTTTATGTAATGCGTATAACATCTATATGCATTTAAACTTGTTTTTCTTTGTTTTCTAGAAAACTGGATAGGATTTAAAAAAAAAATTGTGTAAGCAAAAGGTTTTAAACCGAAGCAAAGCACTTCAATCGCTGTGGAATGCTATATCATCTTTTTACACTATTTAATAAACAGAAAACTTATTAAACTTTAAAAAACAACATTTAATGCTTTAAAATAAAGAGATATTGTCGCAATGAAATTATTAAGTAAAAATAAATCGGTAGAATTTGATGTCATCTACTTTATAATTATACTGATTGATAATTAAAGAACTTAAAGTTTACATATTTAGATTTTGAATAGACTTTCGTTCACATTGATAAAATACAAATCATAACGGATTGTGGTTCCGAAAAAAAAGGTTAATACACTACCATCTATAATTATTGGAAAGGTCATATTTTTTAATATCAAAGATATCAAAGTTTGGCAAAAAAGTGAAAACAATGTCTACCTGAATTATATGTTATCTTCCTATTTATTAGGTTTACCAATAAAACTTCCCTGATTAGTTTATAATTTATTCAAAGCCCTGATTAGCTTTTAATTTATTTGCCTATTAATCACCCTTAACTACAATAACCGCCATAAATATATTCTTAGCATTCTACTTAACCACTTATCTAATTAGTCTATTTTGTCACTAAGTATAAAAAAAAAAAATACCCATGTATAAACTGAATATCAATTTATTTATCTATTTAATTTAATATATATAATATATAATTTAATATATATAATTTAATCTAATTAATATAATTGAAATACTACTAATCAATTTACTGATATTTTTTCTATAGCATTGTTAAAAATGGTCATATTCTGAAAGGTAAAGAAATTTATTGAAAAGAAAGTTGCACAAAAGAAAAAAAAAACTAAATAAAAGTTATTCGTTTCAAAAAACGTTTTAAGAAGAGTTTTTCCAAACAATTTTATTTTTAATTGGGTTTTTTTTTGAATTACGTCATAAGCATATTAAGGCGTTTTGAAAAACAGTTGCTGCATATATTTATAGTAAAAAAGTTGATGTAGCAAAATAAACTTTTAATTGTCAAAATAAAGTTTTAATGTTTTATCTAGCTACAGGCTTTTTTTTTTTTGCCTCCACAGCAGCATCTTATGAAGTAGCAGGGCTGTCTTGTTAAGTTTTTTCTTTATTAAGTTTCAGACAACTTTTTTTTCAGACCATCCACAGCTTATTAGGACTAATTACATTCGCACATTAATAACATAAGTGTCTCAATTATCATAGATACGCAACATATTTTTTCTCCTGGTGATGTTTTTTTTTTTTTTTTTAATGTTTTATGAAGTTTTAGCATTCTTAAAATCTTTTCTTTTGTGAGTGCATAATATCGTTACGTTACATATGTTTGTATATAATCTTTATAAAACTTCGAAAGTATTTTGTATTTTAAAATAATTAGAAAAATTAAAAAAAATAGCCGCCTTTGATAGGAGTCGAACCTCTAGTTCCTTGTTCAGAAGTTCGCCGCCTTATCCATTCGAGCTACACCGGCATATCATCAAGTGTAGATTTTATAATAATGTAGTAATTTTTTTGAGGAAATAATTGTTAGATCAAAATTAAGGAGAGGTTGACGCAATGTAATTTTCAAGTAAAAATCAAACTGTAAAACGTGATAAATGTTTCAGTTTGTTTTAACATATGCTTTAACATTACTTAGTTTAAAGTTTACGTACGTTAGATATTCGTTCACGTTTTCTTATAATGCTGTGACTCTTTCTTGCCAATACCTCACTTACAATGGCTGCCAAGGGTTTCATGTCAAATACGCTCCAAGGGACACTACTACTATTAAAACTATTAAGTTTGGCAATATTACATAGAAGATTTTAACGGGTTTTTTTGTTTCTTGTTTTGTATTACATGGCTGATGATTGCCTTTAGGCATGAAACTATTAGAACCATAAAAAAGTTGTTTTCTTTATTTTTATAAATTAATATATATATATATATTTATATATATATATATATATATATATATATATATATATATATATATATATATATATATATATATATATATATATATATATATATATATATAATATCAGGCCTTGTTAAGAATTGTTACGCAGCTCGCATTTTACCTGCGAAAAGGCAATTTGCCTACGCGTTCAGCAGTTTTGCGTTATGCAAAAACTTAAATCTTTTAGAATATTTAAATTATCATTTGATTTAATAAATTTAATTCAAGTTACTTTAAAATGTTCGTGTTACATATAACTTTATTTTAATTTCAGTTAAGTTTCAGGTAAGTTCCAAATACTAGTCTGAATAATGCGCTTAACAAAAGTGCATTATTTTCCAGTTTTTATTTTTCCATTATTTTACAGTTTAATTCATTATTTACAGAAGCGCATTATTCATTTTATAACTACAAGTTAATAAATGATGTCATTACAAAAAAGTTCGAGTTATAAATTTGTAATATATATATATATATATATATATATATATATATATATATATATATATATATAAATATAAATATAAATATATATATATATATATATATATATATATATATATATATATATATATATATATATATATATATATATATATATATATATTATATATATATATATATATATATATATATACATATATATATATATATATATATATATATACATATATATATATATATATACATATATATATATATATATATATATATATATATATATATATATATATATATATACATATATATATATATATATATATATATATATATATATATATATATATATATATATCAAGCCTTCCCAGGAAAGGCGTGCAGTTTTTCGTCTCGAACAACCACCTAAACGTTTTTTAAGTTAGAAAACGTGATCACGGCGTTTTGCGTATGCGTTTCCTGAAAAATTGTTTTAAATTTAATAACTACATAAGAAACTAAAGTAAACTTAAATAGAAAACAATAATAATAGTTTAAATAATTTGTGTGTAGTTTTTATTTTTGTTTTTTCTTAGTGGTTATTATTATCAGCAACAAAATTCAGTAAGTCCAAGCAAAAAAAAAAAAAAAAAAAAACGGTTTTAGGCGTTAAAAAGGATGACTTTACCATATTTTGTGTGTGTTTTTAAGAGGAAAGAGAAAATATGTATTGTCATCTATTTGTAAAATATATTTGTATAATTATAATGTAACAAGTTTATATCAAGAGTTAAATTATACAATCATGATTTGCAAACTCTGGTAAAATATTAGGTCTTTAAAGTTTTAGTTCATGCAAAGCTGTGTACTTTGTTTATAGGGAGCAAATTATTTAAAGTTTGCTAGCGAGAAAGTTGCAAAAAACAAAACAAAATATATATATATAAGACCCTTACAAGGTTGCCAGAAATTTTTTCCATATTTTGTTGACATAAATATAAAATTTAAATGCAAGAACAGATTTTTTTTTTTCTTTAATTGTTTGATAGACTGCCTGTGCAAACCAAACCCTCAGTTGACGTAGCAGCACTCCTTTGCGAGTCAGGCTGTTTGTTAGTCAACGCAGCAGCACTCCTTTGCAAGTCAGGCTATTTATCAATCCATGCAGCAGCACTATGTTGCAAGTCAGGCTATTTATTAGTCGATGTAGCAGTACTCCGTTGTGAGTCAGGCTAATTGTCAGTTGATGTAGCAGTACTCCGTTGCCAGTCCAGCTATTTGTCAGTCGATGTAGCAGCACTTCATTGCGAGGCTCTAAGATAGTCAATGTAGCAACACTTGTGCATGATTTACAGTAAAAAAAATAAATAAATGATAAAAACATTGTTTATCTTTTTAAAAACATTCGGAAAGTTTTTAAAAACATCCAGAATGTTTTTAAAAACATACTGGTCAATTAAATTTGCATTTTTAAGGTTTTCTAAAAAAGTGATTAAGTTAATGGTTTTAACTTTATGACAACACGTAAATGTTAAATGAAAGTCAAAAGTAATTAAAAGTGACGTATTATATATATATATATATATATATATATATATATATATATATATATATATATATATATATATATATATATATATATATATGTATATATATATATATATATATATAAATATATATATATATATATATATATAAATATATATATATATATATATATATATATATATATATATATAAATATATATATATATATACATATATATATATATATATATATACATATATATATATAGATATATATGTATATATATATATATATATATATATATATATATATATATATATATATATATATATATATATATATATATATATGTATATATATATATATATATATATATATATATATATATATATATATATATATATATATATATATATATATATATCTATATATATATATATGTATATATATATATATATATATATATATATATATATATATATATATATATATATATATATATATATATATATATATATATATATATATATATATATAAACACAGAGGCAATTCTACTAATAAAATGAGGGGGGGGGGTTACTAATAAAATATATATATATATATATATATATATATATATATATATATATATATATATATGTATATATATATATATATATATATATATATATATATATATATATATATATATATATATATATATATATATATATATATATATATATATATATATATATATATATTAGGGTGGTTCAAAAATGGGTCATTGTAAAATTTCAACAAGAGTGGAAACTTATAAGGTGCCCAGATATTGGTTTTATATATAAATATGTATATATTTCGTTAATGGTCAAGGGTGGCCCACGGGCCCTAAACATTTTAATTTTGATGATGTTTGTTGATTTTTCGGAAATTTCAACGCCCGTGGGCCACCCTAAAACAATTAAAAAAAAAAAAAAAAACTATCAGTAAACTCAGAATGAGTAATAGAAACAAATAAAAATGCACTCTTAATGAATTTTTTTACGTAAAAAGTCTGAATAAACCTGAAAAAATTAGGAAAACCGAATATTTGGCTTTTTCAAGCTTTTTTTTTTAAGTTTCTTATGACAACATTTTTATCATTTTTTATAGTTAAACCGTCAAAGGTTTTAGATATACCACAATATTGCATTTTATATATAAATTTGAGAAAATATTTAAAAAAATCTTTTTTTTGTTGATCATGGTACAGTTTTGTTGACTAAAAAGTCAAATAATGCTGGAAGTCGCATTTGCTGGGAGATCGTTCTTCTTGGATCCTTGTTTAGTTCTCTTGTAGACATGGTTAAACAAGAACATGACCTGCCTCTTCTCCTCTTTATTGGATTTCATAATAAGTTCCTGAACTAATTTGATAGCTCTCTCAGAAGAATCATAGACTACATCTAGAGATTTGATGGTAGTCTCAAACTCTAGATAATAATCATTCAGCTCCCAGAATTGTGAAAGGGTTTTAAGCCACTGCAATTCCCCCTTCCCATGGCCAATCTTATCAAAGATCAGCCAAGATTGGTTTTTAATAAGAGATGCTAGGGATGGAGGCTGATTTTGGGAGTAGTTTAGTGAGTGAATAACTTTCTTATCTACTTCAATACGCTCCAGTTTGAAGACATTGGGTCTGTCCAAATGAGTACTATAGAGTTTCTGAGCTAACTCGTCTCTATCAGGGTAATTCGTATCAGCTGAAGCAAACACAACTAGAACTGGACTTAAGTACCAATCATGCCTTGACATTGATCAAACTACTTCAGTAGCTCCAGGAAGATTTATTTCCACCTCTTCATTTGCCAGAGGGCTTTTATGTCCTATCAAATATTTAAAGTAAATAATATTCAATTGTTATAGTTTACATGTTGTCATTTTTATTTTTAATCTAAAAATAAAACCTTTTATAACTTTACCTGATATGGAGAAGCAGCTGGCAACTCAGCTCTAAGGAACCATTGAGCATAAAATATACTGACAAACATAGCCATATCAGATATTTCCTCTTTATTCTCTTTAGTTAAACCAGGAACGTGATCGAGTAGAAGGTACATTTTCAGATAATACAAGGCTTTAGCCATGAACCTGACATGGTGTACAGGTCCAGGCATATGAAACTTGAACCTCTCCTCCTTAGTAACAATCATCAAAGAGAGCTCAACTAACTTCTGGTAATCTTTTCTTGATTTTCTATCCTGTATTTTATTAACTATTGTTTTTAAACATTAAAATACATACAAAAAAAGGTTACAGAATAATAATATACTAGAATGAATGACATAATTTGGCTAGGTTCTTCATGTACTGTCAAATTTTTTCAGCTTCTGAATTAATCACATGATCTATGGCTCTTAAAGAAGAAGATTTAGAGACAACATGTTTACCAACATTTCCTCCTGAGAGAGCTATTACACTGCTTATGATAGCAGTGTGCTGATTCACTGAAAGACCTTCACCTGCAGCAGTTATAGCAGTACGCCTGAGAATATCTTTAGGTAAAAGTACACTATTTTCTTTATCCTGAACATTTGTGGAAACAAACTTATCCAGATCACTTTCATTGACATCACCTGCATTACTTAATGAATCAACAGAAGTATCTAATTGATCTTCATCTAATTCCACCAACTGCTCATCAGATTTCTCACTCACATCTCCACAAACATTTTTAGATGCTCTCTCAGCTGCCTTTTTGAAGCTGGTGTCGTTAGGTCCTTTGTAACCTGTCCTTTTCTACTTTTGCATATTCAAGAATTTGATATCTTCTTTCTTGGCTTCAGCTGTTCTTTTTCTGTCCTGTTGTATGTCTTCAATTAATACTTCTATGTTATATCCTATCCAAAATACCTTCTTAGATTCTGTTACAAAGTTCTCCCTCTTCATGATTTCAGCTGGTTTTTCTCTATTTCTATGAGATTGCAACTTCTTGTAGTTATTCAGCAACATTTCTACTTCCTTCCTAAAATGATTAATGATAAAAGACTTCAAGTAATTACAAATAAAGTAATCAAGTAATTAAAAATTATATTAATATTAATGAAACAAACCTGAGAGTATTCTGTACATCACGAGTTCTATACCCCCCTAGCTTCCAAGGAACCACCAGCTTAGACATAATACAGCAGTGATTCTTATCTTCTGAACAGATTTGTGTAAAACCATTACTGTTGGTACAGCAGGCAAGATTTCTCAGAGCAGCATAAGGCATGATTTTACGAAGGTGAAGGTAATACTGAATAATCTCTTCTCCTGTGGCAAATTGCTTAGATGGAAGTGAGTCCCTTGATTTACCTACTAAGAATATTTCATCAGCCCTCTTTCTTTTTTTCCTAGGAGTTCTTGGCATTTTATCTATTTAACTATAAAAGAAATAATAGACATAACATAATTTAACTTTATATATTTTAATATTAAAGAATAAACATATTTCTTAGAACTTCACTTGTATTTGTTTTGCTACGAGTACAAACACTTGATTGACATCAATTGCAGTCTTATTGCCAGTTTGGAATAAATGTGTACAGTTGTACTCAGCACTGTTGTACGCTGAGAAAAAACGTGGGTTATAGAGTACATTGAAGTCTAGATCTTTCTCATCTTAATTTTTTTTAAATTATCTAAAAAAAATATTTTTTATACTGGTAAAAGATTTTCTATACATATTTATGAGATTTTAACTGTAAAAAATGATAAAAATGTCATCATAAGAAACTTAAAAAAAAAGCTTGATAAAGCCAAGTATTCAGTTTTCCTAATTTTTTTAGGTTCATTCAGACTTTTTACATAAAAAATTTCATTAAGAGTGCATTTTTATTTGTTTCTATTAGTCATTCTGAGTTTACTGATGGTTTTTTTTTTTTTTTTTAATTGTTTTAGGGTGGCCCACGGGCGTTGAAATTTCCGAAAAATCAACAAACATCATCAAAATTAAAATGTTTAGGGCCCGTGGGCCACCCTTGACCATTAACGAAAAAATATATATATATTTATATATAAAACCAATATCTGGGCACCTTATAAGTTTCCACTCTTGTTGAAATTTTACAATGACCCATTTTTGAACCACCCTAATATTTATATATATATATATATATATATATATATATATATATATATATATATATATATATATATATATATATATATATATATATATATATATATATATATAAATATATATATATATATATATATATATATATATATATATATATATATATATTTATATATATATATATATATATATATATATATATATATATATATATATATATATATATATATATATATATATATATATATATATATATATATATAAATACAATCATACATAGTTTAGATATAACAAAACAAACAGTACTCATAACATATATATATATATATATATCAGGACAACATAAAAGTTGTAAAACTAATGGGAATTTTTTTTTCATTTTTGTTGCTATTTTTCTGAAACTCAACACCAATCGGTCCCAAGTGCACAGTCATATAAAACAATCATTTTATTTCATCTTCATTGCATTTTGATTGACTTACTTTTCTTGCATGGTGTTGGCGATAACTCTCAAAATCATTATTACAAGCCTCTTGTGCTTCCTCTTACATAAGGCCAATAGGCAATATAATTTTTTCCACTATAATGTATCTATGTATCAATATTTTATGCAGACTTTGAGGCATCTAATACCAAGAATAACATATAACAAAATACCTCTATGATAATTGTAATAACGATTTTTTACACATCATTTTAATCAATAATAAAAACTTGGGTTTATATTTTTCTATAATAGCAAGAAATTATTAAGCTATAAATATATTTCAAATTTGATAAAAATAGCGCCATAAATAAAATTAATTTTCAGTTTGTTAAGAAATAAAGTTGAACATTTTTTATTTAATTTTTAGTTGTTTTGATTATCTGAAAAAAACACTTCTTTAATTTCTAACTGTAAAAACAGTTTTTCAGTTATAAAAAAAATAATATTTAATTTAGAATGATTATACTATACACATAATATACATATACATCTAAAAAAATTTGTTTTTAAGAACATCACTTTTTTGACTTTTGTCACTGCCTGGCCCACTGCGCCGATATGTAAATTGAAACTAATTAAATTAGCTACATTGGCTGAGGGTCTTGGTTTAGGCAGACAATCTATCAATTTAAAAAATAAAAATTAAATTATATTTATCTATTTATATAATTTTATATATACATATATATTTGCATATATTTTAATATAAATATAGTGAGTATTATAAATATCTGTTCACGATGAGCCTTGCAAAAACAATGTTAATAACATCATTTTGAACCACCCTCCCCCTCCTATACTATCAGCAGAGTTATCATAACATATGGGTTTTGGTTAGTACTATAGAGATAAAAAGGGCAATATGTTATGGTGAAAAATGTTATTTTCGATGGTTATTTCAGTATGAGGTTACCGATGTTGTTTTATTCAAGCACTCAAATATATTTTTTTATTATTTTACATAATATTCTTTAAATTTGTCTTTTTACTTTTTTTTTTTGGTACAATAGAAAGCAACAATAATTGCATGAGTAATTGGTTTGAATTCGCTAGTTATTGCTACTATTTTCAGACCGCAAATGATGGAGTTGGCAAAATATGGGAGCATTCCTACTTAAACTGCTTAGAAAAAGGAGGAAACTTGTTAAGCATAGATGATGAAAAAGAAAATGCATTTATTTTAAACATTCTTAAAAACCACAGCATGAATAAAGAGAATTACTGGATTGGTACTATTAGTATTTATTTTAATAAACTGGTTTCCATGATTTTCTGTTTTAAGATATTATTTAATTTTGTTTTGTAATATATTTTCACTAATATAGGTCTTACTGATCGTTGGTATAACTCATGGTTTTTGTGGTCTGATAATACATACTCACAGTATATACATACTAAGTTTAATGGGTTATTTTACGATATAAAGTTAGAGAGGTGTGTTAGAATTAGTAAATTATATTGGGAAATAAAGAATTGTAAAAGTTTGAATGGATTTATTTGTAAAAGTAAAAAGGGTATATTTTTTACTTACATAGTTTAAATTTTTTTACTAATATATAAATATTTATTCTTTTAATTTTTAATCCATATTATTTAAAACATATTATATGCCGAAAAGCATTGTATTTCTTTAACTTTAACAACAAACCTGATATAGCCGTCAAACAGGTTAATCCATTGCTTGACATATCGTTTCCATCCACCTTCTGTATGTAAAGTGGTTTCCTGTTCAGACTCTTCTACAGCTTGTGGCCCGGACAACATACCTGTTATAGTCTTGCAGAAGTGTTCTTGGGAGCTGTTGTCTATTCTTTTTTTTCCTATTCATCAAGTGTTTATCAGAGTCTTGTTTTCCAGCCTGCTGGAAAGCAGCATCTTTTATCCCCATTTTTAAAAATTCTGGAGAGCGATCTGATTCATCTAACTACTGTTCCATTAGTTTTCTTCCTATCATAAGCAAGGTTTTTGAATTTTTAATTTATAAATACTTAATCTCTCATCTTGAATCTAATAACTTACTTTTTGATCATCAATATGGATTTCGATTTTCTCGTTCTGCAGCTGATTTGCTAACAATAATAACTGATAGGTTTTATTGTACATTAGATAAAGGTGGAGAGGCTAAGGCCATCGCTCTTGACATTTCTAAAGCGTTTGATAAAGTTTGGCATAATGGTCTTTTCCATAAGCTTTCTTATTACAGTGTATCTGGAAACATTTTTGAGATTATTGAATTCTTCCCTTCCAATCATAGTATAAAAGTTGTCCTTAATGAACAGCACTCTTCTTCTAATTCTGTAACCTCAGGGGTTCCTCAAGGTTCAATCCTTGGCCCTATACTCTTTTTAATTTACATTAATGATCTTCCAGATATTCTTACATCTAAGGTGGCATTGTTCACTGATGATACTACCATTTATTCTTGTCATGATAAAAGCCAACTCTCTCTGATTGCTTTGAGGGGGCATTTGAGCTTAAAAAGAATCTCACTTCTGCTACAGTATGGGACTTACAGTGGCTGGTGAATTTTAATTCAGATAAAACTCGCAATAATTTAGACCTTCCTATATTTATGAATGGTAATGTACTCGATGAGTCATCTACACTTCATCTTCTAGGATTAACTCTAAAAAAAGTAAAACTTATTAAGTACAATTGTAAGGCAAATTGACTTTTATTCACTCTGATGCCAAATATTTACAAGAACACTAAATATCTAGAGATGTCATTAATTGCTGTTTTGTAATTTCTTATGGCTAAGTACACTAAAACTTGATTATCTTATATTAGCTGCAGTGCCACTTAATGAGTTTCACTTGTCAACAGTTGATATATATGATAGTAATAATTGTTATCGGAAAATAAGTTTTTGAATAAACAAGTAAGAAAAGATCATTGAAAGGAGAGTTTTTGCTAGAATCTAAAAATTACTTTAGGCAATGATATAATTATAAAACTGTTATCTCATTTTTTTCCTGATCCTTCTGATTTCATTCTCAATTCATCTGATTCCCTCAATAACTGTTCTATAAACAACTATTTTAAGAATGACATTTTTGAAAGTGCTTTGATGAAATATTACTTCAAACTTTAAACAATCATAATCATCAAACAACTACTAATAATCATAATTATTAATCAATAAATATTTTCAAGAAATCAAAAAATGCAAATTACTTATTATATTTTTATAAATAATGGTTTTAAAAAAAAAAACAATTGAATAAGTAGTGATTTTATAAATAACAGTAAAAATAGCACTAAACTCACAGCAGTAGGACACTACACTCTTGTCAGGATCATAATGCTACTGGTAACATATTACAGTGTGAACAATAGAAAGATGTTCTGCTACAATGTAGCATTTGCTTTCCTCAGCTTCTAGAAGTTATCTTTGATCTAAAATATTTACCTACATTGGGAATCTTTGGTGAGTACATGCTAGAAGTCTTGATAAAAATATCTTAGGCAGATCTTGATCAGGCTGCATCTGGCTGCTGTCATGAGAAGAACTCCCAGGCGTTTAGGAGCTTTTGACCAGTTTTGCATTTCTTCTTCATATAATGACTAACATAGATGTAAACCTGTTTTACACCTAGGATAATAAATGCCTGATCTATTTGAGTCTACTCATGGGTTTTTTATTTGTGGCTCATTTAAAGTAGATTTGCAACTCCTAAAGTTGTTTTTTAATAAGAGAACAACTGTAAAACTCAGTTTAATTGTTCTGAGGTTGTAAGATTACTAATGGTAGTAAGATTTTCTGATAATTGTGCTTTCAAGAATGCTAATTTCATTCAGAAATGTAAAATATCAAGTTATTAACAGTGCATTGATTGTTAATGCCACATAACAGTGCATTGATTAACATTAACAGTGCATTGATTGTTAATGCCACATAAGGAAGTTAGTATAAGCAATCTATTGGATTTGGTATAGCAAAATAGCAAATTATTAATGTAGATAAGGAACATTATGATACTTGGTGTGAATAAAATGTATGTTTTTATTGAAACAGAGAAAGTATTTTTAATTTTATTTTTATTTCATATGCTTCTTTTGGATCTTTTTGAACCTACTAATGTAATTTTTTGTGAATCTTTTATAGTGGATTTGCAGCTCTTTAACATTTTCTAAATATAGTACAAATGTAAAACTCAGTTTAATGGTTCTGAAGTTAAAGGTTGTAAGATTTTTTGATATTTGTGGTAGTTCTCAGAAATTTCATTAACAAATGTAAAATCTCTAAGTATTAACAGTGCCATTTTATGAATTGATGTGTTCCTATTTGTGCTAACTGTTTGCGTGAATTGTTGAGGCCAATTATCATATAAAATTTAGGTTAATTAGCAAGAATGAGGAAACTATATAGCTCAATACTTTGGGTGTCATAAACATAAACACTATCGATGATAAAGCGAATTCTCTAGTAGCTTAAAAGATGACTCAAACCATCATTGCCATCTCATTGTTTTAGCTTATCTTTCACATTGATTAAAGAATCTTTTTATTTGTTGAATCATAACACCTTCAAAAATCACCAGACCTACTAGCTAACTGTGAAACAAATTTAAGTTTGACTGTTTTATCTCCACATCTTGATGGCTATTATCCTTTGATTTTCAAAAACTCTAATACGCTTAGTCTAGATCATATTTATGTATTAAATCCATTCTTTATATAACTATGTTTTTGAGGTGAGAGTGAAATGTTTTTAAAAAAGGTAAGCCTTTTTTAAAGACATCTCACTCTCACCTCAAGCAACTCAATCAACTTTCACCCTAATAACATATGATGAACCTTCATTAAAAAACTCTTATTACCCTTCACCCTAATGACATACCTTTACTTCTTGAATTGTGTCTAGTCTCTGATCACACCTTATGCTCAGTTACCTCTTGTTTGGGTAGATTTGATCATACAATTAACTCATTGTAGCTTTTATTTTAAACTTCTTCAACTACCCTTTCTTTCAACTAGCATACCCTTTCTTTCAACTAGCATACCCTTTCTTTCAACTATTATACCCTTTCTTTCAACTAGCATACCCTTTCTTTCAACTAGCATACCCTTTCTTTCAACTAGCATACCCTTTCTTTCAACTAGCATACCCTTTCTTTCAACTAGCATACCCTTTCTTTCAACTAGCATACCCTTTCTTTCAACTAGAATACCCTTTCTTTCAACTAGCATACCCTTTCTTTCAACTAGCATACCCTTTCTTTCAACTAGCATACCCTTTCTTTCAACTAGCATACCCTTTCTTATTTCTTAATACTTACTTCTTCTACTTTACAGCTTTTTTTTTAACACTTTTTAATACTTTATAATATAGCTAACTAATTTTTATTGTGCTTTTTTCTGTGATAATGAACTAATGTTTTAATTACTACTGCTTACAACTGTGTTTCCTATTATTTTATTCATTTTATTCAAAAAGGTAATAGTCCCACAATAGTTTATTCAAGGAGACAATAAAGCTTTTATTGCTATTTTAAAACAAATAACCATTTACTATAGCAAGATGTTGAGACAAAAAGTTTTTGTCTGATACGAAGATTCATTATTTTCAGAAAGAAACATTACATTAATCTCTTATTTTATCACAAAGTTTAAAACTTATATAATAACATTAAGAGTGTTATTAACAACTTATAATTTTTATAAGATATATTAGATAAGAGATATAAATTAATAAGGTAGAGCAGACATGACAATAAGATATAAGATATATTAGATAATAAAGTATTAAAGATATATGATCATTATGAGATAATTTTAAATGATAATGATTGATTAACACCTTATATTCTTGTAACCTTGAATTAAAAAGATGATCTTCATTTGTTTTTGAAAATTTTTTAATGAAAACTTTAAAATTTAGTATTTAAGTAAAACAAGATTTACATAACATAATTATTTTATTAATTGATAAAATATGAGATTTAGAAATCTAAGATTAATGAGTTTTAGCATAACGCAAAAGTTATTTGGACCAAATTATAGGAATTATCATTTACATATTCTTTTTTCTAAGTTTTGAAGAGGTTTGATGTTTCTTTTAATGCCATCCACCCAATAATCATGTTTGTGACTCTTTTTTTTTGTAAATGGATCACTTTTAAGTCTTTTTTAAAATTTAGTTTAGTTTTACCCCTGTTACCTCTTCTACCCCTACCTTTTTTTTAATGGAACTGATTATACTGTTTTATCTTTATCAACTCTGCTGAATCCAATTATCTTACCTACATAGCATTATCATTTACATGCTTCAACATTTCATGTTTTCTAAAGTAACTATTATCAGATAAACTCTTAACAAAATTAATGCCACACGCCATTCCCTCTGTTCTTTCTAGATGCTGAGTGTCATTAGCATTTTATTTTCCACATTTTATTCCCATACATTGTAATAGTTTGGAAACGTGTGGTTTATAGCTTTCTGTTAATTTTTAATAATGCACCTCTTGCTGTTAAATATAAAGACAATTCCTGAATTAGGTCCAAACATCGTTTAATAATGCACTTGATACCACTTTTGCTCTGCCAGCTAGAAAATAAAAATAAAACTTACCAAGGTTCTGTCTTCTTTCAGCACTATTTATTTTAATTTCTTTTTTTTAATTCTTTTTTAAATTTCCTATGCATATGTTTTTTTAAACCAATACATAATAGACCAACACTATGTCAATAAATCACATTTAACCAATATAACTACTTTAATCAAATTCCAACAATTTATCTACTTTTCTGCACATATTACATAGCTATACACACTTCTCACTATGCGTGATTTCCAGTATTATCTTTTTGCTCATACTTGACTTAACCATGCAAAACTTCTGCTTTAAATCTGTCTTAAATCCCTTTGCTTCCACTCGATCTGTTCAAGACTTATTAGGTAAGTTTTTCTATTTTATCATTGCTCTTTACTTTTGTGATTTACTTATTAATATATTCGTTATTTTTAATTACATAATACTTGTTTTTTTAAAAATATACTATTTAGCAACCAATAATAAATGTACTGAAGGTTGGACAACTTATAAAAAACATTGCTACTTCATTCGTAGTTTAAAGGAATTTTTTGGATATAATTGGTATGAATCTTTTTCATCTTGTCAGTCTAAAGGAGGGAATTTGCTAAGTATAGAAAATCAAGAAGAAAATCGATTCATTCAAAACAGTTTAATAAAAGACTATGGTGATTATTGGATTGGTATGATGCTTATACTATTTATACTCTATATTGAAATCAAATTTTATTCAAAATTTAAGTTAATTGTTTTTAAATAGGCCTTAATAAACTTTGGAATAACAGAAGGTTTGTGTGGTCTGATAATACGTACACACAGTTCTTCAACTGGATCGGAAGTCAACCTGACAATGTTGATGGAATTGAAAATTGTGTAGAAATGAATTCCAATGGATGGGGCGACAAAGAATGCAATACCTTAAATGGGTTTATTTGCAAAGTTAAAAGAGGTTTCATTATTATTGCTTACCAACAACTAGAAACTTTTAACTATTGTTTATTGTTTTTAAATCTTTTGATAAAAATAAATTAAACATTTTTGATTATTATTAATTATTTAATTAATACTAAATTATAATAAATTATATAAATTATATAATTAATACTATAAAACTTGAAGTGTAAATAATAATAAAAACTTTTTTAAAGGTAATTTAGATTATGTTAATCACAAAGACAAAATTATTCTAACCCAAGGTTTTCTTTTTGCAACACTCAAAGTTTTAAAAAAAGAGTACACTATTTCATTCAATTTGAAACCAATGGCGTATTCAAAGGGTTTGAAAAGTGTTTTTCAAATAATCTCAAGTAATAACAGTCAAGGTTATAGTAAAAAAACTCTAGCTGTTTCGTTTCATGAAGATGGTTCTGGAAGACTTGTTATTAACGCTGCAGTCAGTGGTAATAGTAAATACTCTGTAGAAACAGATCGGCTTATCTTGGGTCAATGGTCTAGCATAAAAATATACCAGTGGCTTTTTTGCAGTAAATATTTTTTTTCTGTCGATATAAATGGTGTAAATATCCATCAAGTTGAAAATTCTTTGACTGCTGATTTTAACGATATCCAGGTTTATGTTTCAAATCTCTGGAATGATGCACATAATGGATCTATATTTGATTTTTTGATTATAAATGGAAAAGCAAGTAAGATTATATGTATATACGTATTTGGGTATATTTGTGTATGAACTCCATACTTCTTACTTGCTTCATAAGCAAGAAAGATGGAGTTTAAACCTCACAATAATCTTTACAGTCATGCATTTAACTTTTTTTCCAAACCTTTGTTAATATTTATAATTTCGAGTTAAATGTTTAAGAGTGAACTGTAACAAAATAAAGTTGGATTGTATAAATGTATATATATATATATATATATATATATATATATATATATATATATATATATATATATATATATATATATATATATATATACACACTTACTAAAGCGTGTTTTGATAAGCATTTGCTCACTTTTTGTGCTTACTTCAAGGTAAACTGTTTTTTTCAAAAAAAAAGAAGAAAAAAACAAAGAATGATAAATAAAACAATTGCTTCCCCATCCCAAACCCTCAGTCGATGTAGCAGCACTTCACTGCGAGTCAGGCTATTTGTCAGTCTTTGTATGTACTGAAGCCCCCAGCAGCCAGCTATTTCAGTATGACGTCAGATTGCTTACCAAAGTACGCAATACTATTTGTATATATATATATATATATATATATATATATATATATATATATATATATATATATATATATATATATATATATATATTCGCTCTCGAATACTGACCACGGAAATATATTTAGTTGCAAAAAACTGGCCAGGTTTTTCAGTCGTTTTGAGAACATTTAAGTTTATTTACGAAACAAAAGATTTTTGTTTCGTAAATAAACTTAAATGTTCTCAAAACGTTGTTTTATGGACATACATGGAAACATGTATGTCCATAAAACAAAAAACTTAAATGTTCTCAAAACATCTTGGTGCGAAAGAATAAAAAGAATATTCGCGAACACTAAAATCCTGCCAAATTAAGGAACAAACTAATTCTATTGGTTTAAAAAATATGCTGACTAAGCGAAATAAAATTTTGGAGCATTTTGTTGAAATGTTTTAGAAATTATATTATTCACGATTTGTTACGTTTTCAGATTTCTAGCATAAATCGTTTTAAGAATATATATTATTTGTTTACAAAAACAAATGTTTTAAATATATATTAATTAAAATTTTAAAAGTTTATTATAAATTATAGATTTTATTAGTACATTCTTTTTTTTATTTAAAGCGTATGTATTCTTTATGTAAATGTAAATTTGTTGATCTTTTTTTTTATCGTAATGTATCTTTTAAAGCAATTTTCATGATTTAAACAAAGACTTATAAAAATAATTGCGTTTTCAATAAAGTTATAATCGTTAAAGTTAATAAAACTAATCATGTAACACATATAAAAAGTCTCTGGTTACTAAACACAAGCAACGCATACAAAGTAACTCGCGGATGAACAAGCACCGCGCCTGAGGTCACAACAGAACACAAATATATATAGCAAATAATTAGATATAAAGAAAAGTTTCTAGATATTGGTTTACTAACTCTAATTATTTTCGCTTCATTTGCCATTCTTAAAAACTCGTTACACTTTTTTCTGCTTTAATTACCAATTAAAAAGCCCACTCACGAAAGATCATCAGCGATATTGTGAAGCAGTTTCGCTTCCTGGTCATTAAGTATTTTTGACCTTTTTAGTTGATTTCTATCTTGTTAATTTAATGTCTATAGTAATTCAATGATTTAATTATTTCATTTGTTTATCTTACTAAGAAGAATTGCTTCAAATATGTTGAACTTTTCAAACTACGCGAAACATAAAATAGGTATTAATAAAAATTAGCTTTTTTATTTTTATTTTTATTAATTTTTTATTTTTATTTAGCTTAAATAAAACTAAAACTTGCAAACTTTGTTTAATAAAAAATATTTGTTTCCTTTTTAAACAATCGTAAGATGTTACTTTACATAAAAAACATCGCCTAATTTTATAAAAATTTTTTTGTAATTCTCTCAATCGGTCCAATTAATCTTCAGCGTTTTTTTTTTTTTTTTTTGCTTGTTAAAATGTTCTCAAAACAACTAAAAAATCTGGCCAGCTTTTCGCAACTAAATACTATTTACGTGGTCAGCAATCGAGAGCGATCGCTTCCGCTTCCCGACCAAGCCTGTATATATGTACATAGGCTTTGCAATGACATCGCAAATGGTGGACGCTTTTTTCAAACCGTTGAAAAATATCTTTTTAAAAATTAAAAAAGAAAAGAAAACATTTATAAATTAAAATAAAAATGAAATCAACAAAAAAGAAGAATAAATAAATCGTTTAAAAGAAGAAAAGAAAAAGAAATGTTTGAAAGAAAATAAGTGAAAAAGTAACAAAAAAAGAAGTTAAAAAAAAACAAGTTAATGAATGAAATATATAAAAACAACGGCAAAAAACAAAAAGAATGAAAAAAAAAAACCATTTAAAGAGCGGAACCTTGATGGGCAAATCAAGATTTTTATTTATTTTTTCATACATTTTTTTAGTTTTCTTTCATACATTTCTTAGTATTATTTATTTATTTTTCTTCTATTTTTTAGCGTATATAGTTTTACTTATTATTTTTTGTTAGTCATTTGCTTGTTTTTTAGTTATTATTTGTTTTTAGTGGTATATAAATTTTTTATACTATTATATATTATTTGTTTTTATTTTCATTTTAGCTATTTATATTATATATATGTTTAATTCTACTGTGTATTAAAATCATTTTTTTAATTTTAGGTTTTTTGTTGTTGTTGTTGTTTGTTTTATTTATTTTGCATAGTTTTTGTTTTGTTTTGTGATGTTTGTTGTAACTTGTTTTGTTTTGATTTCCTCAGTGTTTTTCTGTTTATATTTTATTTATTTATTTGGTCATAATATTTGCAATATATTTTGATTATTATATTTTAACAACTATGATTATATTAATATATTTACTAAATCTTAATAATTTTTTTAGCAGTAGTCGTTTTTATGTCATCGTTAGTTGTTACGTTTAGTCAGTTTAGTACTGTTTGTTCTGTAACTTTGTATGTAAAAATGATTGCTGTATGGGAAGTAATACCGATTTATTTACATTATTTTAATTACTTTATTATTATTGTTATTATTATTATTACTACTATTAATATTATCATTACTAAGATTAATTGTATATATATAATTTTTTTTTTAGGTATTTACTTGAGATTAGTATTTCAATACTATTTGTAAATAGCCTTGAAAATTTATTTTCAGAATATATGATTGATTGATTGATTGATATATATATATATATATATATATATATATATATATATATATATATATATATATATATATATATATATATATATATATATATATATATATATATATATATATATATATATATACATATATATATACATATATATATATATACATATATAGATATATATATATATATATATATATATATATATATATATATATATATATATATATATATATATATATATATATATATATATATATATATATATATGTATATATATATATATATACATTTATATATATATATATATATATATACATATATATATATATATATATATATATATATATATATATATATATATATATATATATATATATATATATATATATATATATATATATATATATATATATATATATATATATATACAAAAAATATATATATATATATGCAAAAAAAAAAAAAATCATACACTTAAAAAAAAAAATCATGGTTTTAAAGATTGCATCAAAAAAATGAGTTGTCCGATAAAATATTCAAAAACATTTTTTAGATATCTTATCAAGTGTTGTTTTAAGAGTTTATTTGTGTATTGGTGAATTAATAGCTTTTCAAACCTATTGAATTTTAAACAATTTATCTAATGATGCATAAAATTGAATGCAAAAAAATAATCATACAGTTCAAAAATATTGTCAAATGGATCAAACTCCACAAAACTTGGTAACCAGTTTACCAAATTTTGGGTCTCTTCTTTTGTTATATTATCTTTCTCTGGTCACTTTCCCGAGTACTGAGTGTAATATGAATACTTTTACCTCCTTAATATAATATAAACTGTTATTTTAAAAACGTACATAACAGCTATTTTTATTTAACATTATTTTACCTGTTCTGAGAATGGCTTGAGCTCCTAGACTTTGTTCTTGATCAGAATAAATTTCTTTTAGAAGGGAAGAAGCTACTTGTTCTTTTACTTTTTTAGAAATTTTAGAATACTCTCAGAAAGATTTCCCTTTTTCATACTTTTATTTAATAATCTATTTCTTCCTTGACTGCATATACTGCATAATATTAAGCAATCTCTAGAGGTTTGCAAGCTAGACAAATCAGAATTTTTCCATTTTAAAGTAACTGTGTCTGCAATAGTTTTACCAGCCTTACAGAGATATAAGTTTTTCTTGGGCAACCTGGGCATAATCCTGTAGGGTAGGCAAATACTTGAAGTGAAAAGTCAGGCTTACAGAAAACTTGAACCAGACCTTCCAAATTTTTATTAACTGGAATGCATTTGCTGTTCTTTTCAAGGCAGCAACAGCAAATGATCTTTTGAAAAAGTACACGATTTCTATTAAAATGGTATTCTCTCTTCTCCTTAGAGAGCAGAGGAGCCATAGATTCAATATATTAGGTATCTATAATAAAATTAAAATAAAAATGCATAGTCAAAAAGAAATATTTTTAATAAAAAATGTTTTTTTGACCAACTTAGTGTATTCTAATAATGTTTATGTATAAATATTAAATAAAATACCTTGAAAAGTTAGTATATGAACATTTTTTTAAATAAACTTCAACTTTCTGTCAGTATTTTTAAGTACGAAAATAATGACTTTTTATCAGATTTTCAATGTCAATTTTCTAAAAATGTGAAACCTCCCAGATTTTTCTAAATATGAAAATGAAGTGTCCTGATGCCCCACTTACTATATTTATTTACATTTTTGGGGTACTCGGATATTAAACTTAAACCTTAAATTTCTGACCTGTAATAGATAGATATATATATTTATATAATTTAGTAAAAACACTTATCTACTTTTTGTGCTCTTTAACAGCATGTTTTATCATCAGTGGGTTCATCAGGATCTTCCTGATGAACCCACTGATGATGAAACATGCTGTTGAAGAGCACAAAAATTAGATAAGTGCTTTTACTTCATTATTTTGCTCTGTTTTTTGAGAACATTAAGCTCTCTATTTGTAGAATACACACTAATTTATATATATATATATATATATATATATATATATATATATATATATATATATATATATATATATATATATATATATATATATATACATATATATATTTATATATATATATATATATACATATATATATTTATATATATTTATATATATATATATATATATATATATATATATATATATATATATATATATATATATATATATATATATATATATATATATATATATATATATATATAATTCTTCATTTTTTACCATTTTTTAGAATATCTTATTGAGAGTTTTAGTACTCCATTAGTAAAAGGGAAGATTATTGCTCAAATACCAAAGCTAAATAAAGAGTATCTTGTATCTTTTGATCTTAATCCAATTGTATTTGAGATTGGACTGCACAACATTATTCATTTTACATCTGGAGCTCAAATGGTTAACACTGGAAATGAATTTCTAGGCATCTGGTTAGATGAAAATGGTTCAGGAAAAATTAAAGTTGTTGCATTAAATAATGGAAAACCAAGTTTATATTATTATGCTATTCAATTAAATGTTTGGTCAAATATTGAGGTTTGCCAGCGTTTCAATGGACTATTTTATATATACACATTAAGAATAAATGGAGATGTTGTCTTTTCTATGATTAACAATCAAGCTCAAGAATTATTTGATGTCAAAGTTTATGCTTCAAATCCATGGGACAAAGTTCAAAATGGTTCAATAAAAAGTTTCTTTATAATTAATGGTATTTCAAATAAGTTGTTTTTGTTTAAATATTTTTGGAGAATGAAATTTGATAATTTACATTTTTTTTTCTGTAAATTAATTTGATAATTTACATTTTTCTGCCTGTTTTAGTTCTAAAATGACACTTAGTGTCATTTTAGTAGAAGAGCCACTTTTTTGTGTGTGCTTTTTGTTTTTCATGAATTGTGATCTTATTTAATAATGTTTAATTAATTTTTTTCATTAATTAAAAATAAGTTGTTTCACAATAACTTTACAGTTATTGTTAACTTTTTGTCATTTGAAATTTAATTTCTTGTTTTCCTTTTTGTAGATGAAGTTAAATCTCTTGTTAATCGCGCTAAAGGTAAGTCTTTCAGGTTTTGACATATATAAATATATATATATATATATATATATATATATATATATATATATATATATATATATATATATATATATATATATATATGTATATATATATATATATATATGTATATGTATATATATATATATATATATATATATATATATATATATATATATATATATATATATATATGTGTGTGTGTGTGTGTATATATATATATATATATATGTAAGTAAATATTTTTCGATGATTTTCAAGTTTTTAAAAATTTTGTTTTGTGGCCATTTTTGTTTGACTTGGCCTGGGCGTTTCAGTTATTTTATCTGCGACTGTATTATATTATGCTGATGCTGTATTTAAATTATAAATAATTTTATTTTGTTTAGATTTTGTTAATCTTAAACATAAGTTTGCTATAAATCAAGGAACAATTCTTGGAACACTAAGTGTTTTAAAAAAGGAGTACACATTATCATTTAATTTAATGCCTATAAGTTACTCCAAGGGTTTGAAAAATATTCTTGATTTATTTTTGTGTAAGAGCAATAAAATATATGGTGACAGAAATCTAGGTGTTTGGTTTCATGAAGATGGTTCTGGAAGTCTTGTTGTTTATGCTACAGTTAATGGTAATAGTACCTACTTTGTCCAAACAGATCCGCTTACTTTAGGTCAATGGCATAATGTTAGAATTAGTCAATGGTTTTTAGGAAAAAAATATATCTTTACTTTTGATCTGAATAACATTAGTATTCATAGAGTAGAAAATTTGTTGGCCACAGATTTTGAAAACATTAAAGTTTATGGTTCTAACATATGGGATACTTCACAACATGGTTTCATTTCTGACCTTCTGATAATCAATGGAAAAGTTGGTAAATATATTTTAATATAGTTGGTAAATATATTTAATATAGTAAATATATTTAATATAGTTGGTAAATATAAAATATATATTAATATACTTTTGTGTTAATTTTAAAATGTTAAGTTTATTTATTATAACTAAAGTTTAGTGTTAATACCACTTTTATAAGCCATTTATTAAATTAAGTTGAAAAATAAAAATAATAATGAATATATAAAATTAGGGTAATCAATTTATATTTCTGACATACTAAAACATTTTAAAATTTTAAAATGCTTTTTACTATGAATTATCAGTAGTAATTACTAGATTCCTGCAGTAAACAGAATGATGGTACAAAATAGAAACACCACCAAAATATAATAATGTAATTTGACAGAAATTATTAATTAATTTTCTGTATTAATATTTTATTAATAGGGTATTAATATTTTATTTTGTTATCATTGTTAATGTTTCGATAAAAAATTAAAATATAAAAAATTTATATTTTTAAAAAAATGATTTTATGGAAAAATGGTCATGTTTTTTCAAGATAGAATTAAAACAAATTGTTTCAGTAATAAAACTACCTAAAATCATTTTTATAACACAATAACAGGAACTCAAGTTAACTGTTTAATAATGCAAAACAGCACAGCAATAACAGATAAAAAAGGACACTTTGCTAAAGATATTTGCAAGTTAACATTACATTATGCTAACTAATAACAAATATTATATGTTTAAAAATAGACTAAGCCTAGCTTTAAAGCGATAAGTCCTGCCCTGTATACCTCTAAGTATACCTCTGCTATAACTGCTCTCAGATTTTAGATTACTGACTTTGTTCTACACCGTGTCAGGTGTAGAGCAAGTTTTTTTTTCATGTTTTCACTTTGAAAACATGAAAACAAAATATTTTTATAAACATATGCAAACTAAAACAAATTGTATAACACATTTAACAAATGTTAATGCACTAAAAGAAAAATACAACTCATATTCAATCATAAACTATGAAAAAAAGTGCAAATCATAACTTAAGTCATATATAGAATATGCGCTCAAAATTGACAAACAAGTTTTCGAAAAGATTATCGAATACAAATATTTGAAAATATAACATTACTTATGTAACATTTTTCATATATATATTTTTTTATTCTTATTCTCTCCCAATAAGGTTGCAAGCAACGACTATTAAGTTGGGAGTTACTAGAATAATAGAATAGAGTTATAGAGCAAAAAAGCTAGACAAATAAAAATAATTTTATTTGTCTAGCTTTTTTCAGTTTTCTAGAAGAGAAAGAGTATCACTAGAAAAACTAGCTCGAATATGACAACAGTGTTCCATACAGGGACGAATAAGAGATTTGTAAGGGCCAAGTGCCTTCATAAAACTTAAATCCTAGGGCGGCAATGAGGAGGAAAACACAGAAAAATAACACCTGTTCCTCTTGCAATGTTGATTAGTTTAATGCTTTTAATGTAAGACTTAAAATATTCCTTTAGACTCCACTTAAATTAGTCGAACTGGAGAGCTTATTTAGGCACATAAATATTGAGTTAATTTTTCCAACCAAATAATAATCATTTCTCTTTGTATCAAGCCATTTGAGTGGCAGACTAGGCACTTGGTGCTCCATCCATTAACTCTGTCTTCATTTGTTAATGAAAAAAGATCATCATGGGTGGCATGTGCGTTTTACTTTATGATAAGCAAATAACTTTTGTGACAAGCTGATCTCTATCAGCTGAAGTGAGAGAACCAATGTGTCTCTTCCAATGTGTCTCTTATTGTTAACTATTTTTTAGAGAAAGTTTGGAACTGTAGAAAAACCTGTTTTATCAACAATCCAGATATTTTTAATATGTAGCTTGTTTGTATTCACAACTTCTTCCACTAAAGAAAAAAAGAATCTGCAGCAACACAATGAAAGCCCATGGAGAGACTAATATAGTCTCAGATTTCAAAAGAGGCAAATAATTGGAATGTCTCTTTTCCAGATATTTATGCCATTCATAACTGGCAACACCTTATTTATTATTAAAACCATGTTTCTTTTTTTTCTAACCGAAATGCTAACTTTCTGAGCGCAAATTAACTGAATCCATAAAGCATTTTTTCCATTAGCTAAATGTTCATAACAAGTTCACTTTCTTCTTCTGGGGTAAATACTGATTTGAAAGTACCTAGATCTGAAATACAAAAGTGTTTTAACCACCTTAAAATTTCACAAGAAATTTGTATAACATTTTTTACACAGTAATTTTGTGTTAAGCTATAATACATGTACACTGTCAAAAAGTGACAATATAAATGATTTTTTGAATACATTGTATCTATATTGTAAATAAATAATTAGTAACAGCCATAATACATTTCGTAATTTTGTGTTGGGCTATAATACCTGTACACTGTCAAAAAGTGATAGTATAAATGATTTTTTAAATACATTGTGTCTATATTGTAAATAAATAATTAGTCATGGCCATGATAGTATTTGTAGAAAAGAGAAAGGATGCAACTTTACAACGATGATAAAGAAGCTCAAGCTTATCAGACAGACTGGGTCTAACTATGTTTACAATGCATTGTCGGACCTTGTCTAGAAGAGAGAGAGCATTAATAGAAGGACCAGTCCAAATATGACAACAGTATTTCATATAGGGATGAATAAGAGATTTGTAAAGGTAGAGAATGGAATCAGGAGAGAGAAAATGGCAAGCGCAATAAAGAGAAGCAACCTTAACAGATGCTAATTTTGCAATCGATTATATATATGGTTTCCATGAAAGGTCAGTAGTAAATGATAATCCCAGAAAACCTAAAGAGGAGGATTCAGTGAGAGCGTTGCTGTTCATCAATATAGGAATGTTGACAGTACTGGGATAGTTGTTTGCAATAAATTACTGAGTTTTGTTCGAGTTAAAATTTACAAGCCATATACCATACTTTTAGATATCATACTTTTAATGGAATGCTTATTATCTCTGAAAAACAAGCTGATAAATACTCTGGTTGAGGAACCCACAACATGACCATGACCATTGACCATGAAATAAATGTATTTATCAGAAATACATTAACCCTGTTGTATTTCAATAAAAACATAACCCTTTCACATGTAATTGTGCCAGACACTTAAGATCAAATTATATTAATAAATGTATAAAGTTTTTATATAACACCTCATAAATAAAATTTTAAGAACTAATAAGTTTTTTTATATAATATTTCAACTGTTAATATGTTAGCATATGTTGTTTATAAATATATTAAAATAATTATTTCAAATACTAAATTTAGTAATATTATAAAGTTTTTTTGAAAGATGTTTTATTTGAGTAAGGAAAATTTCTTTATTCACCTTTGAATAACAATATCTAATTCTTGCTTCAAGCTCTTCCAAATTCTCAGCTCTCAAATTATTCTCGTACACTAGCCGTTTTAAATCACTCCAAAAGTTTTGAATTGGTCTTGCTTCTGGATTTATATCTTTGGGTACAACTTTATTTTTTTTTCAAAAGTTGATGACCAACTTTGCGTAATGCGATCGAGCTAGATCAAGGCCAGATGATAAACTCATTGTCTTTTTTATAATATTCTGATACTAGAGGAAGTAAAGTTTTTTCTTGTATCTCTTTATAAGTGTACTGGTTGATTGTCTGCTTACTGTGATAAATATAAAGAGGGCTTATTCCACAGGGGCTGATGCAACAAGAAACTAAGAGCTTGTCCCCGTACTTTTTACGCAAATTGTATCTAACTTTGTCAGAACATTGAGAAGGATCAGCAGCATAAAACCTATCATTACCAGCTAATCTGCTATTGTTTAAGGTAAAATAGCTTTCATCATCCATAACAAAATCCAAGTTTATATAATTTTTGTACAATTTACGACATTTAGGACGCATTTAGCTTTCTTCTGCTGATGGCTACGATCTGGACAATTTGTGTTTTTGAAAGTTCAAATGTTAGTCATTGTTTTTAATACTTGGGAAATTCGAGTTTGACTACAGTTAAAAACTTGAGCTACTTTCTTTTGGGAGCACCCTGACTTTTTTTCAAAAAATGCAGCAATCTTTCTAATATTTTCTTTATTAGCTACTTCCAACTTTTTTTTTTTAGAGATCCATTCTCCAATTTTACGATTTATTGTAAGCAGTTGGTCTGGGTAAACCCCATTCCATAAACTGCTTAGCAACTAACGCTTCACATTTGTCTAAATTTTTTTGAGGTCCTTTACTTTCACCATTTTATTTTCAATATTTAAATAATATTTTTAAACTAAACTTTTAAGTACCATGGAGTCTTTTCTGCTGCGCAGATCCATACATTATTAGTAAGGATTTTTTTATTTTGAATTTAGACCACATTTAAGGGTTGCTCAAGTGCCTGAAAAGTCATATTTTAGACTTTTGAACCCATTTTTCAGCCAATTTTTGGCACATTTGAGCAAGTTCTAAAACTAAAAAAAAAAAAAATTCTTTTAAGAGTTTTTACTTTCTTTTAAGAGTTTTTACTTAGGTTGAAAAACCAAATAAAAATGCATGGTAATTTTATTTATGGAAAATATTATCTATAAATCTGTCTACAAAATCGCAAGTTTATGAGATTTTTTCAGGTTATTACGCATTACGGTAACTTCAGCTCTTTTTAAGTTTTTTAAAAGAAGCATAACATATCTATTTCACAAAACGCCAAGCGAATTTATAAAACAAACTTTTTATAAAATTATTATTTAAAAAAAATATTTTATAATAATTATTCATTGTTTTTTTGTTTCTTTTGGAGGCCTTTTCTTCCTACTTGCTTATGTAGTTGTTTAAGAATAAAAGCAAAAGTTGTCTCCTCTTTACATTTCTAACAAATTCATTGTTGTCCCTTATGAGCTTAACAGTTCTTTCATTGCAATCATTAACTTATTTTTATTTATTACTATTTTTATCAATACTATTGCAAAAATAAATTACGGAAAACAAACAGCTTGTTGTTGTTGTTGTTGTTGTTGTTGTTGTTGTTGATTAACATCTTGCTGATGTTAATCATTGCTCTGAAAGAACTGTATTCATGGCACAGTAGTAGCCCGATTGTGTCAGAAGCAAGAGATCTGTGTTTAAAAGCCAGCTTTAGGCAAGTGGTACTGCATCAGTAGAGAAGGAGTTGTAAATTTCCTGTCAAATGTTCTTCCGCTGTGCTTTTTGATCAGACCGTTTGGACTTACTGAAGTATTTAAGCACCCAAAGTAAAAAGGTGAATTAACAATAAAAAAAAAAAAAAAGAAAAAGACAGATTTTGCTTTTCTTTTTTGATTTTTTATTTTTAAGTTTTATTTAAGCCCTAAGAAGTCCTAAAGATCATAGAGCACTATGAGTATTTAATAGGAAGTTGCCTAGAGGTGGTGTTTGATCCACGGATCTTTTTATTCTCAGGCAAGTGCGCTACCACTGCACCCTGGCTGGTAACTTTACTTTTTATTCTTTTATTTTAACTTTTAATCTTGAACAACGGCAAAAGCTAGTATAAAGGAAAAAGCAAGACCACTTTAAAAAACTAAAAAACAATGAATAAATGAATTTTAAAATATTTTTTTAAATAACGATTTTATAAAAAGTTTGTTTTACAAATTTGCTTGGCGTTTCGTGCAACAAATATGTTATGCTTCTTTTAAAAAATTTAAGCTGAAAGTACTGCAATGCGTAATAATTGCAAAAATCTCATAAATTTGCAATTTTGTAGACAGATTTATATATAATATTTCCATAAATAAAATTACCATGCATTTTTATTTGGTTTTTCGACCTAAGTAAAAACTCTTAAAAGAAAGAAATATAATTTTTTTTTGAGTTTTAGAACTTGCTCAAACGTGCCAAAAATGAGCTTAAAAAAGGGTTTAAAATGTCTAAAATATGACTTTTAAGGCACTTGAGCAACCCCTAAAAGTGGTCCAAATTCAAAATGACAAAAAAATCTAATAATAAAATATGGGTTGGCGCAGCAGATAAGAGACCATGGTACTTTTTATTTTTTTATGACATCAAAATGAAGCAGTCTAATATATATATATATATTTATATAAATTAGTGGAAAATCCCTCAACAACAATTTTTCTTATTTTACACTGAGTTTCATCAATAAAGACTCATCAGAAAGGAATGATCAAATTAAAAATTTTGTTTATACCAAAAATTAAATTACAGGAAGTCGTAAATGAAAAGAATTCATCGGAAATGATTACTTATGGTTTTTTAAAAGGGGGGACCTAATGTAACTATTATTTGAGCTCATTTGTTTCTTATAGTTTTTTAGGAGAAAATTGTTTTCGTGCCTGCATTTAAAAATTAATTCCGATTATTTTATTTAATAAACATTTTTGGTTTTCATGTTTAATTATCTCAAATTTTTTTTGTAGGCATAGTGTATATTTTTTGGAAATATTGTTATATGCAGGCGCTGTTTTAAGGATGGACCAATTCAGTATAAAACTATCAATATTTTTATCTTTTAGTTCCCATTTATGTTTTGACAGAATGGTGTCTTTTGAATACTTTTTATTTTTAAAAGATTGCTTATGATTGACAAAACGTTTTTTCCTTTTAGCCTCTGTTATGCCAATATACTGTTTATTGGGTACATTCTTAGAGGAAACAACACATTTATATACCACATTATTTGATAAACAGCTTCCACTAAATAGACAATTGCTTTTTTGTTTACAATTACAATTTTCTGTAGTTTTTTTATTTAGAATTCTTTTTTTGTTTAACAAAGCGTTATTGTGACCTTTTATATTTCTTTCTATATTTTTTGTGCAACTGTAGCAAACTTTAATCGTATTTCAATACAATTAAAATATAAAATCATCAATATTGATGATTTTATACTAAATTAGTCCATCCTCAAAACAACGCCTGCATATAAGAATATTTCCAAAAAATGTATACTATGCCAACAAGAAAAATTAGAAATAATTACACAAGCAAACCAAGAATGTTTATTAAATAAAAAATGGGAATTAATTTCTAAATGCAGGCACCAAAATAAGTTTTTCCTAAAAAACTATAAAAGCAAATAAGCTCAAATAATAGTTACATTAAATCCCTCTCCTAAAAAATATTTTTCTAAAAAAGCATAAGTAATCATTTCCTAAAAATTCTTTTTATAACAGTGTCAGCGAATTCCACAAATGTGTGAAAATTTACAAAAGTTAAGGCATTAGTGACTTCTTGTTATTTAATTTTTGTATAAATTAAAGTTTTATTAATTTGATCATTCCTTTCTGATGAGTCTTTATTGGTGAAACAGTGTAAAATTAGAAAAAATTTTGTTGAGTGATTTCCTACTAATTTATAATTGAACCTGTCATTTCGAAAATGACACAAGTCTAAAACTTTCAACAGTTACTTTATAATTTTATATTAAAAATTTCTGTATGATTAAAGTTTTTTTTATAAAAAATAAAACTTAAATAAGTTATATACATTCTTTATTTATCTACTCCTATGTTATAGCTAGTTATAAGATAATTGTTATAGCTGTTTCCACATTTTCATTCTGAGCTCCTTAAAGGCAATAAAAAACAATTGAAATTTAGAATTTGAGTGGGCTCGAAAACTTTTCATAATAGTTTTTTAAAGTAAAGCTAAAATATCATAATTTACAGTTAATGATATTAACTACAATAAATTGTATTATTTATACAGGCTTGGTTGGGAAGCGGGAGTGATCGCTCTTGAATACTGACCACGGAAATTATATTTAGTTGCGTAAAACTGGCCAGGTTTTTTAGTCGTTTTGAGAACATTTAAGTTTATGTACGAAACAAAAAATTTTTGTTTTACAGACATACATGGAAACATAAAAAACTTGAATGTTCTTAAAACATCTTTGTGCGAAAGAATAAAAAGAATATTTGCGAACACTAAAAACCCGCCAAATTAACGAACAAACTAATTCTATTGGTTCAAAAAACACGCTGATTAAGCAAAATAAAGTTCTAGAGTATACTGTTAAATTGTTTTAGAAATTGTATTATTCACGATTTGTTTTGTTTTGAGATTTCTAGCATTGTTTTAAGAATATATATTATTTGTTTACAAAAATAAATGTTTTAAATATATATTAATTAAATTGTTAAAATTTTAAAAGTTTATTATAAATCATAGATTTTATTAGTATATTCTTATTTTTTATTTTAAAAGAGATTGTATTCTTTATGTAAATGTAATTTTGTGTAGTTGTTTTTTATCGCAATGTATCTTTTAAAGCAATTTTCATGATTTAAACTAAGACTTACAAAAATAATTGCGTTTTCAATGAAGTTATAATCGTTAAAGTTAATAAAACTAATTATGTAACAAACATATAAGAAGTTTCTGGTTACTAAACACAAACAACGCATACAAAGTAACTTGCGGATGAACAAGCATCGCGCCTGAGGTCACGACAGAACACAAATATATTTAGCAAATAATTAGATATAAAGAAAAGTTTCTAGATATTGGTTTACTAACTCTAATTATTTTCGCTTAAGTTGCCATTCTTAAAACTCGTTATACTTTTTTTCTGCTTTAAATACTAATTAAAATTTGAAAGCCCACTCACTAAACATCATCAGCGATATTGTGAAGCAGTTTCGCTTCCTGGTCATTAAGTATTTTTAACCTTTTTAGTTGATTTCTATCTTGATACTATAATTCCTATAGTAATTCAATGATTTAATTATTTCATTTGTTTATCTTACTAAGAAGAATTGCTTCAAATATGTTGAACTTTTCAAACTACGCGAAACATAAAATAGGTATTAATAAAAATTAGCTTTTTTATTTATAAAATAATTTAGCTTAAGTAAAACTAAAACTTGCAAACTTAGTTAAATAAAGAATATTTGTTTCCCTTTTAAACAATCGTAAGTTGTTACTTTATATAAAAAACATCGCTTAATTTTATAAAAAAAATTGTAAAAGAGCGATGTTTCAAAAATATTTGTTCTAAATGTAATTTATTTAGCTTTAAGTTTTTTCACGTTTAAAGATATTTTATTTGCCCTTTCTTTTTTTTTTTTTTTTTTTTTTTTGTAATTTTCTCTCATCGGTCCAAATAATCTTGCTTTTTTTTTTTGCTTTTTAAAATGTTCTCAAAACGGCTAAAAAATCTGGCCAGCTTTTCGGAACTAAATATTATTTACGTGGTCAAAGCCTGTTTATAGCTAGCTGTTTTGACCTGTAAAGTACCGGTCAATACAGATTATGGTTTTAAGAAAAATGCCTAATACCTTTCCAAAACAAAAGATAATTTTACTTGCACGTTTATTCATGAATTCACAAAACACAATATTCAATTCTTTGCAATTTTTTGTCAATGTTATATAAACACGCCATTAAATTAATCTAAAAAAGGTAGTCAAGTCCTGACATGAAAAGAAAAAAAGACATATATATTAACTGAAAATAAAAATATCTGTGTTTTGGTAAACAATTGTGATACACTGAGCTGTTTTTAATGCAGCAGTCCATGTTGGTATTGTTTAAATTGCGTACAAAGTGAGTTAATTTTAATAAAAAGTTATATTTACAAATAAATCCTAAAATTTTTATTCTAGTTATAAAAAAGAATATTGAAACTAATCTAAAGTTATAATCTTGTTTTTTGTCTTATTTGCAATATCTTCTTTAACATTTTCAACCAAACTGTCTTGGAAGTCGCACCTTTGTCGCATTTTAATTTGCATTTTGTGAATGTTTGTATTTTGTTAAATTCTTGATAATATATATAAATGCCTAGTTCCCCTGAATGAAATGAATTAATTATAATTTTTTAAATCTTATGAATCTATGATCTTATGAATCTTTGATCAGTCTTAAACAATAACTAAAAACATTAAGTTGGACTATTTGAGTAAAAAGATTAGTTCTATATTTAGTTGGTTCATTTGTGTGTTTATAGGACTATCTTATATTTTAGAGTACATAGTTGGTGATATTATTACTCCATTAGCAAAGGGGAAATATATTGCAGAGATTCCGGTCCTCGATAAAGAATATTTTGTTTCACTTGATTTTTATCCTATTAAATTCGACTTTGGTTCTCACAATGTTATTCATTTCACTATTGGTTCTGATCATTCCAATTATCTTGATAAAACACCAGGAATCTGGGCAAATTCACAAGGTACTGGTGTACTTGAAATCACATCTTTAATTAATAAATATACTGATGTAAATACTTTTTCGACAAATGCATTTGAAATTAATCAGTGGTCAAATATTGTAATGTGTCAAGTTTTCAATGGTTCATTTTATATATACACAGTCATTATAAATGAAGAAGTTGTTTTTTCTACAATAAACCATCAAGCTGATAGCTTTGTTGATGTAAAAGTGTATGCATCAAATCCATGGACAGAGGCTCAAAATGGTTCAATAAAAAATTTATTTATTGTCAATGGTAATTCAAGTAAGTTTTTTCTTTTTTTTTAATCAGACTAGTAAAATCAACAAAAACTAGACAAATAAAACATAAAATGAAAATTTTAATATAATAATAATAAAAAAAAATATTAGTATAATTATTTTTAATATTTTTATTAATTCATTTTATTTTAAACATATGGAATTCTATATGGAATAACCATATGGAATAACCATATGGAATTCTAGTCATTTAATACTTTTTTATTTAAATTTTTTTGCATGCTCAGTAAATAGTATTACTTTAATATTAATTAGGAATATTAATATTATTATTATATTTTGTATTATTATATTACATTTTACTTTTTGTGTTAGCGAAAGAAATGAAGCCTATTGTTATCATTACAAAAGGTATAATTAATTTGTGTAGGTGGTACTAAAGTATTATCCAGGTATTTAATAAAATTTTTTTATTAAGAGAGCTTTAATTTTCATTAAAATAGTCTTAAAATGTTTTGTATATTTTATGACAATTAAAACTTTAAAGACAATAACAATTTTTTTTATGTTTCGAATAGGTGTTCTATAATAGGTGTTCTATATCTAGGCGATTTTAATAGGAGTTCTATATCTAGATGTTCTATAATAGGTGTTCCATATCTTGGTGATTATAACTAGTTTGAAAAAAAAGAATGGTTTTAGATTATAGTGACTATTTTGAGAATATATAATTATGAGTATAGGTGTTTTTATTCCTCAGCTTTAACTTTTGTTAGTGGCCATGTTAATCCATTTGTAACCTCTTAATAAGGTTACTACTCTAAAACTCAGTTGAACTTTTTGCTATGGCTTTTTAAGTAATTTGGAATTTATTTATTTAAGGCATATAATTTTTTTTAACTATGCTTTTTCATATTTTTTTTTGTTTAGTTTCAACATCAACTTCAAATTCTACTAATAGTGAGTTGGTTGTAGTATATATTGTAATCTGTTTATTTGTAACAATCTAGATATTAAACTTAATTTTGTTTTTAACAATAATTATATAGAAATCTAAAGTTCTAAAATTTTCATTACTTTAGAAAAAGCATTAATGTTCTCTGCTGTCATATTAGTTCCTGTTTTAACTGTTTTTGTTGCAGTTATTTTTGTTATTGCTGTGTTAAGATTTCGTAAAAAAAAAAAAAGAAAGTCAATGAATCAAAATCCTTACACAATTGAGTAAGTACAATAAACATTATAATACTTTATATTATATATAAATATATATGTTAGTGATGTACCGATTGATTGGTATCGGCATCGGCCTAATCAACCATTTTTTGCACAATTGGAATCGGTATCAGCATCTGCCTTTTTTACTGATTTTTCAACCAATGGCATTTTTATATTTTTATCCTCCATTATCATAATAATTAAACTAAACTTTGTGCATTACTTAGAAATTTTTAGATAAATTTTTATTTTGACTTTGTTTACCGACAAAAGCTTTAAAAGTAACCTATTTAAGCATTGTTATTTATATATTTTTAATTCTTTTTTACTCCCAATAAGGCTTCAAGCAACCGCTATCAAGTTGGAAGTTGCTAGAAAAAAAGAGTAGAGTTATAGAGCAATGAAGTGGTTGACAAAAGACTTAAAAAGTTGAAGGTTGTATGAGTCAGGAAAATATGAAGAAGGACAGAGTTCTGAAGGGTTGAAGTGAGTGGAAATAAGCTAGACAAATAAAAGTTTTTAGAGCAGGAAGAAACAGATACAGTTGAAGAATGAGACTTTGATGAATGACAAGTCAAGCAAGAATGAGTTTTGATTGATGGAACTAAAGATGAAAGCTCCTTTGAGCAGCAACGATGGTAGTAATTGTAGAAAAGAGAAAGAGATGCAACTTTACAATATGGGAAAAAGGCTCAAGCTTTGCAGAAAGACCGGGTCCAACTTTGTTTACAATCCTTTTTTAAACCTTATCTTGAAGAGAAAGAGTAACATTAGAAGAGAAAGTGAATTGTTAGAAGAAGAGAAAGTGAATCGTTAGAAGAATCAGCCCAAACATGATAACAGTATTCCATACAGGGACGAATAAGAGATTTGTAGAGGTAGGGAATGGAATCAGGAGAGAGAGAAATGATGAGCACGATAAAAAGAAGCAACCTTAGCAGATGCTAATTTAGCAACCGATTGTATATATGGTTTCCATGAAAAGTCAGTAGTAAATGATAATCCAAGAAGGCGTAAAGAAGTGGAATCAGTGAGAGGGTTGCCATTCATCAATAAAGGAATGTCAACAGTACTACAATAGTTTGGTCTGACAGCAAGTTATTTTGACTCGAGATGGAATGTGAGAAATTTGTTTATCAAAGACTCAAAGACCTTGCTAATAGCAGTACGAAGACTGATAGGACAATAATCGGAGGGGTCAATAAGTTTACCAGAGTGTTTAAAAATTAGAACAACAGATACCATTTTACAGCAGGCAGGAAAACAAGATTCAGTCAAGCACTTATTAAATAGTTTAGAGAAAATTGA
>NC_061165.1:2131167-2143667 GCF_022113875.1 Hydra vulgaris | reverse complement strand
TCGGAGCATGTTGGAAGAAATTATTCGGAAACATTTTTGGTCCAGAGAATAAATTCTTTGCTGAATTTAAAACTGCTCGGCCAGCATTAAATAAACAGTTGCCAATCGAAACTTTAGCTGTTGAAGGCACCTGATTGCAAAACCTCAAGGAAAAGACCATACAGCACATCTACTTGCTAAAGAAGATGCTACAACATTTCCAAGAGATGACTATCGTGAATGTGCTGAGAACACACTGATCATCTTTGGGCAAACTCCACCACGGGGTGTACACTTTCTTAAACCAGGAGCTATCCACCAAGCTTGGTGGATGGCATGTAACATTTATGCGAACAAAATTTATGCGAACAAAATGTTCATGTTTTTTAAACAATTAACTTATGATCAGAGGATGACGACCAAACTTTTTAAAATGAACAGATATCTTTCTCTTTTCCACACACCAGCTTAAACGAAAGCTAGCATTGGTGCTGATGCACCTATGAATGACCTGCAATTCATCCACGACATGATGGACTACAAAGAAATAGACAAAGAAGTTGCTGATGTCATTCTTTCTAAAATAACCAATCACCGATGGTATTTGACAGAAGAGGTAGTTCCATTTGCTTTCGTCAAATCACTCGTCAAACAGGTTTGTCAAATATTCTGGGACCTGAATCTTACTCATTGTTCAGCATTCTTGGCATCAATACAGATTGGCTTGCTAAACCAATTGAGCAGTGGAGAGAGCAACCAGGATACAAAGAAGCTGAAAAATTTGTACAGTAAAAGTTGTAAATGATACCGCAGAAAGATGAGTTAAACTGATTTCAGAATTTGCCACCATCATAACCAGTGATCCTGAACAAAGAGAATGGTTGCTGCAGGGCGTTGAAAATCACAGGCAGCAATATCCTGATTTTGGCAAAAAAAATTCTTGTACAATGAAGCAACATTAATAACATTCAGAAAGACAGTCTTAATTTTAGTTTTGGGGTTCCCGTCTGATACTTTGACTATAACTGTTAACAAAAAATGCAGAACTAGCTTGGTTACACTGGATAATTTAACATATATTATGCAAGCTGCTTTTGTTTGGCTTGATTTCTGTCTAAATACTTAAAAAATGAGATTCGCAATAATTATTTCTCTGTGTTTTAACTAAAAAAGATGTTTTAAACAGGAAATTGGGGCTTGTCTTGTTTCGAAGCAAAGGACAAATCGTACTACAAAAATGGTATCGAAAAGTTGGAAGATCGCTATAATCGCTGTATCGCCTCTGATGGAAACTATGTTGAATAATAAAACCGAATTTTGAAAAAATAATGTGTGTTTCTATTAAACGATACGAACTTTTCAGCCCAACTGTTATATATATATATATATATATATATATATATATATATATATATATATATATATATATATATATATATATATATATATATATATATATATATATATATATATATATATATTTATATATGTTTATATATATTTATATTTATACATATACTTATAAAATAAATATACTAATATATATACATGCATATATATATATATATATACATATATATATATATATATATATATATATATATATATATATATATATATATATGCATATATAGATGCATATATATATATATATATATATATATATATATCTGTTTATATGCTTATATAATTATATATGTTTATAGGCATACATATATATATATATATATACATATATATATATATATATATATATATATATATATATATATATATATATATATATATATATATATATGTTTGTATATATATTTTTTTAAATATGTATATATATATATATATACAATTATTATATATTTCAAGAACAAATATTTACATGACTCCAGTTTATATAAATGTCCACCACACATATTTACAATATCTAAAGAGCGTTAACAATGCTGTTTCACGCTTGGCGTATTACAGTGGGTTAGAAATGTTAAGAGAAGAATAAAAAAAAAAAAAATATATAAAAAAAATAAGAAGTAAAAAATCGTGGTTTATAATATAAAGTGCTGGCTATTAACCCATGCATTTAAAAAATATACGCAAGTCCGTCGCACCACAGGGCTACTAGGGACTTGCTTGTGGTTATCGTTGAAAAAATATATTAATATATCATAATAATGCTATGTTGTTGTAAGGAAACTCGCAGAAGACTAGGAGAAGTCTTTTCATCGAGAACCTTTAAAATGCAAAATGAACAAAAAATTTAAAGAGCAATTTCACAAAACACACATTAACTTTGAGGTCCACTCTTCAGTAATATTTTACTATGTATAGTTGCTACTATATTTATTATTATTATTATTATTATTATTTTTATTTTATTTATTTTTTAAAATTTAAATTATTCTTGTTACATTTATTATATTCATTTTCTTTTACATTTAATACATATCGATAAAATTGGTTTTGTTAATTATGAGATCTTTTAATTTTTTTTTAAGGATAGTAAGATTATCTAATTTAGTAAGTTCTATATTTTGAGATATTATTTTGTTGTATAAGTAGGGGCCACGGTATGCAATTGAAAATCTTGAAAATTTTGTTTTTTTAATAGGCAGGGTGAAATTTCCTGTTCCTCTTGTACTGTATCTGTTGGCGTAGGTTTGAAAAAAGTTATTAGTAAAATGAGATGGGACATATATTTGAGCATAAATAAAATATTTTGGTAGATGTTAATTTGATAGACATTTAACGCATTCAAGTTTTTAAGTAAAGGATCGGCATGAGTGAATTTTTTTTTATTATAAATCAATCTTGATGCGTGTTTCTGGTGTACATATAGAGAATTTAGTTTAGATTTATTTGTACTTCCCCAGGCAATATTAGCATATGTTAAATAACTTTGTATATAAGAAAAGTAGAGACTTTTAAGATTTTTCTGGGAAAGTAAAGGTTTGACTTTGTAGAGTATGCCGATACTTTTTGATATTTTTGTATTTATTGTATTTATATGGGCTTTCCAAGAAATCGTTTCGTCAATAATTATCCCAAGAAATTTAACGGTTTTTTAGTTCTTTCGATATTTATGTTATCAATTTTTAGTAATGGTAGCATTCTTGGTATATTATTTTTTTGATGGTTGGAATGAAACAAGATGTATTTTGTTTTTTCTGTATTTAAAGATAATTTATTTACTTTAAACCAGGTGTTTAGATTCTCAAGGTCATCGTTCACAGATTCAAAGAGATTTTCAATTGATGCTGATGAATAAAACAAATTTGTGTCATCAGCAAACATTACAGCATCAAGTTTTTTTAGGGATTGTGGAAGATCGTTAATATAAATTAAAAATAAAAGAGGGCCAAGAATGGAACCTTGGGGAACTCCGCATTTAATTTCTAGTAAATTTGAATATTTATTATCGTTCGAAATAACGCATTGTTGTCTGTTGCATAAATAACTTTTAAACCAATCTAGGGTAGTATTTTTTATTCCGTATTTTTCCATTTTTTTAAGTAGGATATCATGATTAATTGTGTCAAATGCTTTGGATAGGTCTATAAAAGTTCCTAATACAAATTGCTTTTTATTAAAAGAATCACTTATGCTATTAACTATATCTAAAACTGCATGTTCTGTCGAGTGTTGTGATTGAAAACCGAATTGTTTTTTATCTAAGAGTTTGTTTTGAATTAGATATTCATATAGTCTATTGTAGATTATTCGTTCAAGTATTTTAGAAAAAATTGGAAGAATAGAAATTGGTCTGTAATTATTTATTTGAAATGTTTCACCGGTTTTAAAAATAGGTATAATTTTAGCTACTTTTAATTTATCTGGTACAGTTCCAGTTTTAATTGATGATTTGAATATTTCAAAAATAGGTTTGCGTATCTGCGAAGAGACATTAGCAACAATATTACTGCTAATGTCATCTACACCAGGAGACTTGTTTATTTTAATAGAGTTTATTGCATTTTCGAATTCGTCAATTTTTAGTTCTTTAAATATTAGTTCGCTGTTGACACTAGTTAAGTAAGTTTCAAATGAGTTGTTTGGACAGTGGATTTTTGAAGCTAGATTTGGGCCTATGTTGACAAAAAAACTGTTAAATTTTTCTGAAATTACATTATAATCGTTATATTCATTATTATCTATGACAATTTGTGCAGGTAAACAATTTGATTTGCAGTGTTTAGTCCCAATTATTTCTTTTATGATATCCCAAGTTTTTTTAATATTACCATTTGAGTTTTTTATTTTATTTGAGTAAAAGTTTTTCTTCGAATTTTTTTTAATTTTTTCAAACAAGTTTTTATACTGTTTGTAAACATTTAGGTTTGCCTCACTTCTATTTTTTAAGTATTTGATATAAAGTTTTTGTTTTTTTTGGAGGATTTTTTAATACCTTTGGTGATCCAAGGACATTTTAAATATTTTTCTTTTATTAATTTTTCTTTAATTGGGAAATGCATATTATAGTTTTTTAGGAAAATTTTTTCAAAGTAATTATAAGCAGAGTTTGTGTTCCCAAGGTTGCATTCTTGGTATACCTTGTCCCATTGTTCTGCCGATAGTGAGTCTTTAAATTGTTGAATAGCAAATTTGTTGATTTTCCTTTTATAAATTTTTATTTTACAACTATTTATAGATTTTATATCTTGTGTCAAAGAGAAGAAAACAGGGAAATGATCAGAAATGTCTGTCTTTATTATTCCTGCCTTTAGAGAAGTATCAAAGATTGAATTAGTTAATATATTGTCTATTGCAGTGATTGAAGTTGGAGTTACTCGGGTTGGTTTATTAATAATTGGGAAGATGTAATATTGAAGCATTTCGTCAAAAAAAAGTTTAATATTGGCATTTTTTTCATATTGTAAACAATCTATGTTAATATCACCAATACAGAATATTTTTTTTTGCTCATTGTTGTTTTTTATAAAAATTTGTTTTAAATGATTGGAAAATTTTAATAAATCACCTTCAGGCGGTCGGTAACATGTGGAGACTAATATGTTTTTTGATTTATAACTAGTTATTTCAATTGTAAAGACCTCACTATCGGCATCTGAGGTCGAAAGGTCTTCTCTTATTTTAGTAATTTGATCATTCCTAATATAAGTTATAATTCCACCTCCCCTTTTGTTAGTTTTTCTTTCAAACGATAATAACTTGTACTTAGGAATTTCTAAATTGAGTTTATTCTGCATGATTCGTCAGAACACCACGTTTCTGTTATGCATATCATACTGAATAGATAATCACATTCAATAAGAAAATATTTTAGCTTATCCATGTTGTTATTAATACTTCTAATGTTAATGTGTATTACCCGTAAAATTACTCTTTAAGGTTTTTAGTTCGTTTTTAAAAGTTTTTATTTCAAAGAAGGATGAGCTAAAATTCTTTTCGTTAAAAAAATGCAAACCAGTGTCAGAAAAGTCATTAAGTAACACATTTGCCGATTTGAAAACATTAAAGTGTAGTTTTTCAAAATCTATTGTTAAGTTCGTCATTATTTAAAATAATTAAAATAGCGTTTCGCTTAATAAAACTTCGCGTGTTTACTTTCTAAAATCTCGACAATAAATTTTATCAAACTTAATAACTGCAAATTTACCTTCGTTGCGTAACTGTTTAACTTCTTCCCATAGCTTCTTCCTTTCTAGCATCGTTTCTTTTGCATAATCTTTGTTGATATATATGCCAGATCCTTTAAGTTTATTAACTGAGCTTAATATTTTATTTTTATCCTGATAATTTAATAGCTTTAAAAACGATCGATCTTGGTGTTTTTCTATCTTTAACAGTTCCGACTCTGTGCGCTCGTTCCACAACTACTTCACCTAATATATTTAGTTTTGTTTCAAAAATGTCTTTTACAACCTTCTCACAATCACTCCAGTTTTCTTCAGGGGTTTCTTTTACACCATCGATACGTAAGTTGTTTCGTCTGGAACGATTCTCTAAGTCAATAGATTTCTTTTTTAGCATCATAATTTCATTTTCATATTTTGTTTTAATGAGAGTAAATTCATCCCTAGATTTTTCTTCTTGAAAATTTAAGCTGACTTTTATTTCGTTAACTTCATTTTCGATTTTTTCGGATATTTAACTTGTTATTGTTTATTTCTGCGTCCATTTTGTCTAATCTTGCTGTTATTATTTTGAAGTTCGAACTTATTATTGAAGTGAAGTTTTTTTCATGATCTTTGAGTAGTCTCTCCGTTTCTGCTAGTATACTTCTTTTTTGTTCTTCTAGTTTGCTTGTGATAATTTTTTCTATATTTTTAACATTTATTTCCATTTTTATTGTAAAATTGTTATAATCAAAATAAACACGTCTTTCTCGTTTGTGCCGCAAACGCCAAAAAAAATATATAAGTAAGTTTCATACATATATAATAATAATATAATAATAATAATAATAATAATAATAATAATAATAATAATAATAATAGTGATAATAATAGGTATAATGAGAGATTAAAGTGCTATAGTTTAACAACAGTCATACATACAATGAAGTGATTCAGAAGCTCTAAAAAACAAGCATTTGTTTAGGTCAAGTAAGTAGTTTTGAAAAGTTTGGTTTTTATTCTTTTTTAATGTTTTGATTTATGTTGAACCATGTGTTTTTTAACTTAGATTGTTTCATGTTCGTGGTACAGATGTGTAAAAAGATTTTGCATTGAGCTATGTTCTTGCTCGATGAGGTACAAGTTGGCAACTGTCTTACAATCTTGTTTTGGGTAGCTGCGCAGTTTAAAATTTTTAGAGATAGAAATGGCAAGCAGGAGACTTGGTTGATATAGTTTAAAAGTTATAATAGATATCTTATAGAATATTCTTTGATGTATTGGTTTTCAATGGAGCGATTGTAGCAACTTTTCTGATTGTGAACGGAAAGGAGAGTGACAAACAACACAAGCTAACTTATTTTGAATACATTGAAATTTGTTTAGATTTTTTCGAGATGTTCCAGATAGAAGGCTATTACAGTAATCATGTTAAGAGTTTACAATTCCACAAGTAATCAGTTTTGCAGCAGTTTTGGTAAGAAATGGACTAATATAAAGAAGAGCACAAATATGTTAATTGCAGGATTTTATAATATTCTTTATGTGCTGGTCCATAAAGAGTGTTGAATCTAAGGTAATACCAAGAATTTTTAACAAATTTGGTGCAGCTAGAGTTAGAGTGAAACCCAAGTTTAGTACTATTAATTTTAAACATTCTATTGATTAAGCATTGGATTAGACTAAATCTGTACGAAAATGGAGTGACGCTTTAAAAGTTGTAATGAAGACCAGAATATGTTTTTTTATGAAAAACGGTAGTGGTAACTGAAGAATCAGTTTTGTGTAGAGTTACGACTAAAAAAGATATTTTTGAATTTACTTCTTTATCCATAGTTAAAGAAATAGAATTATGTCTACTATTTATATATCTGAGAAAAAGATGTGCATCATTTTCTGACTGGAAAACAGTACAAATTTCATTAACGTATTTTTTATAGAATACTTGTTTTACTCTAGGAAAAGTATGTATTGGCCTAGCAGAAGTTGAATGGTAAAATAGATGATCTAACCACAAACACTCATTCATAAACCAAAAGCTGAAAAACTCAACCACCCTAACAAAGTATGTATGGTAAATAAAAGAAAACTTAAAAATAACACCCAAATTAACCTTGTCAAATTGTTTTAGAACGACGCGACGTTTATTATGATTTTATTTTAACGAAAAAAAAAATGTATTTTTTATTTGATGATTGCAAAACGCATGAAACTTTTAGTAGTAAAGATTATGAAGTTATTTTTATTTAATATTGTCAAAAAATATATAGCCCTGATATCATTCATTGAGCACTATTTGTCTTTTTTTTTATTTTTAGGCAATACATTGGGCGTGATGAGTTATTAGCTGATGAATGGGAGATATTCCCAGAAGATGTTATTTTGGGAAAAAAAATTGGAGAAGGAGCATTTGGTACTGTTTTTATTGCAAGACTTAGTTCATTTGTTCTTTCTAAAAAAAAGATAATGATACAGAAGTCTGACTTTTATGATATCTCAGAAAACACTTTTAATGTTGCTGTGAAACTTGTAAAAGGTATCATATTTAAAAAAAGTAATTTTAATCATACCTAAACAAAGGTAATAGTTAGAAATTTATAAAATAATAAAACAATAAATTTTTTAACAATTTTTTTAGTATTTCCTTAAATAATTAATTTAAATAATTTTAAATAATTTTATATAAATAAATTTAAATAATTTTAAATAATTTAAATAAATTTAATTTATTTATAAAACTGAGTTTTTTTCTTTACTTCTTTAAATATTTCATTGCATTGACCATACCCTCTTAGCATAACGTTAGCCACTTGCTTACAAACCATAATTCAATCTCCTTTTTTATAATATCTGTTATACCACAAGAAGTTAAAGATTATTCACAATGAATCCAAAAGAAAGCACAGGTCCCAACAGCATCTCGACAAATATGCTTATCTTAGCATCAAAAGAACAAAGTCATCCATTAAAGGCTATAACTAATAGATTTTTTAAATTTGGAACATACCCTGACCTTTTTAAAATTGCTGGGGATATTCCAATTTTAAAAAACTGAACAATCTAAGTCACTTTTATATTGGTAGCTAGGTCCGCATTGCCAAATGCAGGCCTTAATTCCAAGGATTGCATAAAGAATATGATGTCATATGCAATTACTATTAGGAATTGAAAACCTTTTCTTAACTTTTACTTTATTTTTTTTTTAAAGTTATTGTTATTCAATTATTAAACATTATCTTTTTTCAAAGATTTCAATTTCGCACTCATTTTTTGCTAAAAATCCCATTTACTAGTTCGTTTTTATACTTGGACATAACTAGTTACATAATTTTTTAGCTATTCTATCCATCAAATCGTGAAGTTCTTTGTTAAGAACTTTGGCAACTTGTAACCTTATTTCATTCAGAAGCCTTGGCTAAAAAAAAATATAGTCAAAAAAAAAACAGTTATTAAAGTTTCAGACATAAAATAAAGTGCTAAGTTAATATATACTTCTATAAAATAACTGCACGTTAGGGTAAATTATATATTTTATGGCTAATAATGAGTCATATTTTATATATGTCATAAAAACAACTTTTTCTTAATAAAAATTGAACCTATGAAAGTATCTCAACGAGCTTACTAACATATACAATACCCCAGCGAAATCATAAAGAACTATGCTCAACGTTATCATTTCTTAAACAATAGAGTTGCTTTAATATGGAATTCACTACCAAATGATTTTGTTATGCAGCAAAGCACAAACTCTTTTAAAAATAGCTAGGACAAATACATTGAGCAAAATTTAAACTTAATAATCTAATGAAACTACAAAATGAAAATGCACTTCTGAAGTTACTATAGCTTTCTCACACTTCGGCATTTGACGTTGTTGCCTGTAACAGATCAGATGCTTTGCACAAAAAATTACAATAAAACTTTTTTTTGTGTGTAACTTAAGTTACTAATTCTAATATATATATATATATATATATATATATATATATATATATATATATATATATATATATATATATATATATATATATGTATATATATATATATATATATATATATATATATATATATATATATATAATATATATATATATATATATATATATATATATATATATATATATATATACATATATATGTATATATAATATATATATATATATATATATATATATATATATATATATATATATATATATATATATATATATATATATATATATATATATATTAGGGTGGAGCTTATTTTTGAACTTTTGAAATATGATCTTCTAACCCTCTCATTTTTTTTCCTATATATGAAAAAATAATTCAGGCAAAATATGAGAACAATTAAACAATATTTAGGGGTAGCTCAATGATAATAAAGTTTTGGATACTCAACAGCTGCGGTTTGGCTACATTTGATTTTTACATAATATTATTACTTATACCAGAATAATTCTCAATATAAATTAAGAACTTAATTTCAACTACAAAGCTAAATTGCACTTTCCTAAATCATCATATACTCCACAATTACGGTCTATACTATCATATTTGATCATTGACCAACCAATGCAATCATGGCAAATGGAAATAACCCAGATTCAATTTTTTGCTGACTGTGTAATTTCTACATAAATCAAAACATAATCCCAGACAGACAGGATCACTAGCGAAAAAGACTTGTTTACTGCAATGCTGAGTTGCTGACTAAGCAACACTGTATGCTTATTTTATTTACTAATTAGAGGCATTGTTTTAGTTATTAAAATATAAATGGCAATTTAAGTTGAAATATTGTTTAAATAAATTTTTTTGATTTTAAATTTAAAGAAGTTTTCTATAATATTGGTGTTGACTTTCTTCACTCCAATACCTGATTCTCATCAATTGGTAAATTAAAAGATTGAAATATTAAAATACCTTAACTCTTTGTGTCTTATGAGTGTAAAATTGTAAATAGTAAATATATTAATAATTAATTAATTCTATATAATAATATGGACGTTAAACTGATAATGCTGATGAATGTGGCGATGATGATGAGATAAATAAATGAACATAAATTATATGTAATATTTAATATATTTTTAAAAATAATTAAATAAACCATACAATACATGTTAAAATTTCTGACTTCAAATGGTCAAATTTTTCCCATGCATTTTTATATTTATTTAAAATAAATATTCAATTCTGAATTATTGAAAATGTCATCTCGGGCAAAACTAACCAGATCTCAAACTGAATTGTATCTACTTGGCGAAACTATTACTGAATTAACAGGTAGCAAGCTGCCATCATTACGTATGGCGCTTGGATTTTTCTTGTATCACCATCTCGAATTAAAGGAGACTATAAGACAATCATCGGCTGTTACCATCACGGAAATAACAAAGTTTTGGCAAAAAGCTAGAATCCCGATGAGAGATCATCAGAACTGCCAAACGAAGCTTGAACAGACATTTGAAGAATGGCGTCTTCTTAACAAGAACAAAGCGCGAAAAACAACATCTCAACTTGGGAGAGAGTTGGCTTTTGTATTAAGACTTGACGATCTCTTTGATGTCGCTCACGCCAATGCCCTGACCAATACATCAGTTTTACAAGAAGACAAGGATTTTTTAGTAGCCCAGCGAGAAAAGGGAAGAAGGGGGTCAATGGCTGGAGTAGATGAAACACTTGCTGCTAAGGAAAAAAGGGCTTCCAAAAGAAGGGAGCAAATGTTTGCCAGGCAACAGTGAATGGAGCAAATGAACCAACTAGCCGTTTCTACAGCTGAACTGAAATCATCTAGTTCTGAATCTGAAAACAGTACAGCAGAGGATGTTGAAGAGACTGAAACTAGTGACAATGCAGATGAGGGAGCTGTTGAAGGCACCACTTTTCAGACACCTAAAAGAAAGAGGGGACGAAAAACTGTTGTTACTCCAGAACTCGCTGCAGCTCTAGATCGAACAAAAATGTCAGACCGCAAGGCTGTTTTTGTTATAGCAGAAACTGCCAAAAGCTTAGGACAGAGTATTAATGAATTTGCTCTTAACAGAGACTCAATTCGCCGACACAGATTGGAACATAGAGTCCAGAGATCTGCAAATATAAAAGCTGAGTTTTGGGATAACGTTCCTCTTGTTGTTCACTGGGACGGCAAACTGATTCCTGATCTACTTGGAAAAGAGAAAGTTGATGGCCTGCCCGTATTGGTTTCAGGAAAAGGAGTCTCTTAGCTACTCACAGTTGCCAAGCTTCCTTCTGGAACAGGCGAGGCACAGGCTGCTGCCGTCTTTGGAGCCATTGAAAACTGGGGCATAGCCGACAGCATCCGTGCAATGTGTTTTGACACGACCAGCTCAAATACTGGTCGGCTTGCTGGTGCCTGTGTCCTCCTAGAACAGAAACTTGAGAAAGAGCTCTAATCACTGGCTTGTAGGCATCACATTATGGAACTGATAAATGGTGCAGTGTTCCAAGTGTGTATGGGGGCAACATCGTGTCCAGAAGTTCCACTATTCAAACGTTTCCAGCAATGCTGGGGTTTTATAGACACGGCTAATTATGAGCCAGGGATTGCAACTGATGATGTTGAACTCATGGCTGACATAAAGCAAGACACTATTGATTATGCCAATAAGCATCTTGAACAGAGTCAGTCGAGGGATGATTATAAAGAATTTTTGGAACTTGTGATTATTTTTCTTGGTGCTGCTCCTGCCAAAGGTGTGCGATTCATGTCACCTGGAGCAATGCACCATGCCCGCTGGATGTCCAAAGTCATATACAGTCTCAAGATCTGGATGTTTAAGGCTCAATTTAAATTGACTCCTGCTGAAGGGAGAGGATTACGTGACGTGTGTGTATTCACAGTACGTGTCTACCTGAAAGCCTGGATATCTGCACCTCAAGCATCAGGTGCTCCTTATAATGATCTGCTGCTGCTGAAGTCACTGATTGAATATTCATCAATCT
>NC_061165.1:2071167-2126167 GCF_022113875.1 Hydra vulgaris | reverse complement strand
ATCCGTAGTTATAATAAAAATTGTTCTTACTATTTGAACTCTTGTTTAAAAAGAAAAACGCTTTCCATCGCATTCTTTTGATTAAAGTTTCAGTTTTATCCAATAATCGCATTTTGAAGTCTTTAATGGATGGTATCGGAATGTTCTTGACTGAATATCCAAAGTTTATGTAAAGTAAGAACAATTTTTATTATAACTACGGATTAAAAACATCTAATCATCCAAAACAAATTACAGAAATGCTAGCTTTTGAGAACGAACTCATTGATCTTGTAAAACACATTAAGTTTCGAAAGGTACAAAGCATATCATTGACTTCTACCCTTCTATTAGTGAAACACTTCTAAAAAACTCTATCAAATTTGCAGAGCAACACGTAACACTAAATAAAGAGAATATATCGTTAATTTTTCATGCAAGAAAGTCTTTGCTTTTCAATAATAATCAGGTTTGGATAAAGCAATCAAGTGGTTTATTTGTCGTTTCCATGGGAGCTTTTGACGGCGCGGAGGTTTGTGAGCTTGTAGGAATATTTCTTCTTTTCGAAATTTCAAAATTTTATAACAAGTTTGAGGTTGGTTTATACCGTGACGATGGATTAGCAGTTTTTAGGAATAAAAGCAGCCCTCAAATGGAAAAAATAAAAAAGCATCTTTCCGAAATATTTAAATACAATGGCTTACGGATTTCTATACAATGCAACATGAAAATTGTCAACTACCTCGACGTCACTCTAAATCTTAGTGAGTGCACCTTTAAACCTTCACTCAAACCTGATAATACATTAAATTATATCCATGCTGATTCAAATCACCCTCCAAGTATACTAAAACAAATACCACACTCGGTTGAACTTAGATTATCTACAAATTCTTCTACCAAAGAAATATTTCAACAGGCTGTTCCTCTATATAATGAGGTTTTATTAAAGTCTGGTTTTAAATGTAATCTAACATATAATCCTAAAGCAATATCAACTAAAAAACGGAACAGAGCACGCAACATCATTTGGTTTAATCCTCCATTTAGCAAAAATGTTAACACCAACGTGGAAAAACGTTTTTTGAAATTAATTGGCAAACATTTTCCTAATAATAACAAACTACATAAAATCTTTAACAGGAACACAGTCAAAGTTAGCTACAGTTGTATGCCAAGTGTGAAATCGATCATAAATTCGCACAACAAATACATTTTATACAACGATACAAACTCTAATCAAGAGAACTGTAACTGCTTTGATAAAAATTTCTGCCTGTTGTCCAATAGATGTTTAACAAGCAACATTGTATACCAAGCAACTGTAACCACCACTAGTGATTCATCTCCTAACGAAAAATCCTACATCAGTGTAAGTGAGACTTCTTTTAAATTGAGATACGCTAACCACGTTAAATCTTTTAACATCCCAAAATACAAAAATGATGCTGAGCTGTCAAAGCAGGTATGGAAAATAAAAGAAGCCAATTTAGTTCCTATAGTTAAGTGGAAAATTCTCAGGCGATGTAAAGCATATAATCCTACATCCAAATCTTGTAAATTATTTCTCACCGAAAAATATGAAATCCTAAATTATAAAAATACTAATCTACTAAATAAAAGGAGTGAGATTGTTTCTAAGTGCAGACATAGAAACAGATTCCTCCTTTCTCAATTTGACACTGGCGATTAGAAAAGATGCTTTTTCCATAATATTATAATTATTGTTATTATTATTGTTATTAATATTATTGCTATTATTATTATTATTATTATTATTATTATTATTATTATTATTATTATTATTATTATTATTATTATTATTATTATTATTATTGTTATTATTATATTATTATTATTATTATCATTATTATTATTGCTATTATTTGTATTATAATTGTTTGATGTCAGAACTCATTCCATTGTTTTTTATGAATTTTGTAACGGTTTTTTAATTGTATTTTTGAACGGTTTTTTCTTGATTTAAATATATGGCTGATGAGTGCCGAAAACGGCATGAAACTTTAAGTACCGTAAAAAAGTTGTTTTTTCTCATCTAACCTTTTATTTATATATATATATATATATATATATATATATATATATATATATATAAATATATATATATATATATATATATATATATATATATATATATATATATATATATATATATATAAATATATATATATATATATATATATATATATATATATATATATATATATATTTATATATATATATATATATATATATATATATATATATATATATATATATATATGTGTATATATATATATATATATATATATATATATATATATATATATATATATATATATATATATATATATATATATATATATATATATATATATATATATATATATATATATATATATATATATATATATATATATATATGGGACACTCACATCTTATAATATTTTATGAGTCAACTGGGACTGGGACACTCACATCTATAAATGCACAAGATAATGTTGACATTCATAGTTAGTTTTCAAATCTAAATCTTTTTAAAAATATTCTTAAAATAAGAATGTGACTTATCATTTTTTATTAGTTTTATATGGTTTTATGTTGATGCTCCGTTATGTTTTATATGAATTTAGTTTTTTAATACAGTGTTATTTTCTGTTGATAATATTTAGAGGATTACAGGTTAGATTTTATAAGATTTATTTAACTTTTAAAAAGTTTATAAACTTTAAACGTGTTTATATTTTGTTTTTGTTTCAAAAAATTTGCATGTTACTGTGTATAAAAAAAATTGTTCACTAATCAAAAAAGTGTTGATCAAAATCAAAAAAATGTTTAAAAATTTTATTTTTAACAAAAGCAATCATTGCATTTATTGTTACTATAGATTCAGCTGATCCATCAGAATTTAATGATTTTTTTGAAGAAATAAATCTGATGAAAGAAATTGGATACCATAAAAATATTGTAAATTTGATTGGCTGTTCAACAATTAAGAAACCATTATGTTTAATTGTTGAGTATATGGAGCATGGAGATTTGTTGAGCTTTTTAAGAAATAGACGAACTAAAGTAAGTTATTTTAGTATATTCAAGATGATAATTTATACTAGCATTAGAGTTACTTGTAAAAAAAAGGACATTAGTTGCGGCTGAATTGAATTTCTGTAAAAAATTTAATATTATTATAATTATTAGCAATGTTTAGAACTCCAATGTAAAGAAAAGTCTAATAAAAATTACACTACACAAATAGTTTTTGATCACCTGGTTTTAAATACCATAAAAATAAATTTTAGGATTAGAATCACATGGCTCAAAATTCTTCATAAAATCAGCAAACTAATACGAGTTGAAATCTAGGTTAAAATAATTTTTTTTTAATTATATTGTAACGTCACTACCAAAATTTACATTTTAAATGTTTATATTAAATAAGTAAAATTTGTGTGTTATTGTATTTTTTTTAAATACCCTAATAATTTAAAGTTAGAAATATTCCTCACATAAAAACTCTCTTTCTCTCTCTCCTTACATAAAAACTCTCTCTCTGAATATATACTCTAGAAATCTGCCTAAATTTGCTCAATAACTTGTTTAACTCTAGTAATCATATTTTAAACAACATGGCTTTCCATTGTGCCCCAACCTTATTTTTACTATGAAAGTTTTTTTTTTATTTACATGATTAGATCACCTAATGGCTTTTGTTAAGCGGACCAATAGTCAATTTTGCTTGTTGTTTTTTTTTTGGATAAATTATGAGTAGTGTTCCTAATTTGCAAAATTCTTTTTTTGGTTTTAGATATAATGCACAGAGATATAGGCACAATTTTAAGCATATGTTACATTAGTAACAAGTTATGCTTAATGAGTAATGAAGGTTCTAATAAAGTTCAAAAAACTCCATTTTTAAATCCTTTGCATTTTATTTGTATTCTATTTAGTAAAATAACTGATATATTAAAATATTGGAAAAACATGTTTATAACTTGTTTTTGAAAATACTAGTTGTGTTTAAATTTTTGATTGGTAAAAAAAAAGAGTGCTTTACATAATCAGTTTTTTTTATTAATTGATTTTCCGCCCTATATCTTTCCTAAGATCCATAAGATTCTTGATCTTCTATTAATGTTCCTCCTCTTTAAGACATTGTGCAAAAATCCATTGTATACATAGTTGGACCTGCTCTTGCAACCAACCTTCAACTATTATCACATAATCGTTGTAATGTTGCTTCTCTTCCTTTTTCCTATTGCAGGTGTTACTCTAAAGAGCTAGCGTCATCATTGCCTAAGTGCTCCAAAAATTCTTATTTGTCTAGTTTTTTTCCTTGAACATCAATTCGTTCGAATTTGCTCCCCTCATCTTGTTTTACTGGTTCATTTAATTTGTAGTCTTTTAAGTTGTCTTTCGTTATCTTACTTTACAAGCTTTATCTTTTCTCTTCCTGTAACTTCCATTTCTTAAAGTGGTTGCTTGCAGTCTTGTTGGAAGTGAAGATGTTGAAAAAAAAAAATTACTTTTTTTTAGGGCGTACTCTATGATCTCTATAATCAATAAAAAGCAAAATTTAATTTATTTGCTCAAATTTTAGACCCCTCCCAATGGGCTCAAAAGTTAAATTTTTGCCCCAAAAAGTCATATCACGAGTAGTTAAACGCCCATAATTTATGTTTTTTGTTTTTTTGTTTTGTTTAAATGAATAGGGATTTGGATGATCAATTAAAACAATAATTCAACAAAATAGAGACTATTAGACAGCTTTAGGTGTTGTTTTGTAAGTTTTTTATGTTATAACTTTGGTTTCTCAAAAAACCCGGTTTTTACGTATAATTAGAATTTATAGGTACCTATCGACAGCAGAAGAAATATAAAATATACAGCAGACGAAATATACAAATAGTTTTCTTATGTTATGCATAGTTATTCACATATGTGGGTTTAGATTTTTTTTTGCACATTTATAAATACAAAACAAATTTTTTTTTAATTTTTATTTTAAAATCATGTTTTAAAAATAATTTTTTTAATCAATTAACATAAATTTATGACTTGACATATATTTATGAAATTAGATTTTTTACAATTTAACTATCACATAAACAATGTAATAATTACATAACACATGTTAAATAATTTTTGACAACTTGTCTTTAGTAAATTTTCATTTTTGCTGAAAGGTATTTTATATTGCTTATTTGACTATTGTAAATAAACCATTTTCAGTTCGTAACATATATCAAACTACGCATTGTTAAAACGTTTGTTCAAACTTTAGTGTTTTTTTCTATATTTCTTAAGTATTTTTAATATTATGGACATAATTATAAAATCATTTTATATGTTGATGACTTCATTTTTAGTGAGGTCAATAAAACTCATTTTATTATTTGCTAGAAAAATACTGATAAATATTATGACGTAAATTGCGTTTTTATTAAAACTCATAAGAATCAAAAAAATTTTATGAAATAGTGTTCTCTCTATTTTGGCTAAATAATAAATATAAAAACCTATCATTATAAGAGACTATCCGTTAATTATGTCAACAAGTATTTGGCAATTTCTCACTCCCGCCACCCCTATCCCTCCCCTTGTCATCAACTTGTCAATTTTCCAGAGACCCCTCTCCTTTACTTCCCTGTAAAATTACGTCACTCTCTAGTTTTCCTTTTTAAGTTATCAAATTTATTGAAAATTTAACAATTTTGACGTCAATAATTATTGGCCTCTTTACCCCCTCCGCCTTGTCGAGACCCTCTCCCCCTACTTGTTTGACAAAAATGCATATTGTGTTAAAAATGTTTTTTATTAATGTTTATTATTAACTTTGGTATTAATTATAACCACTTAAACCTGTAACACTGGTTTTTTATTACTTTTCTTTTTAATAAGTTATTTTATTTCTACTGATTTATTTTTAAATTATTTTTTTTTAATTATTGTTTTGTTTTTTTTGTTTTTTTTTTAATTCTTTTTTTACATACCAAATTTGTTTCGTTTTTAGTTTTGTACTTTAAATACTGATGGAAAATTGTCTGTAAACTTTATGCATACTCCAGGATATCAACAATCTCTGAAGGTTTTAAGTTATTTTTTGGCAAAGGAATTTTTCAAATTAAAATTAGGACTTTAATTTTTTTTGTTCATTTAATTAATTCATCATTTTTATAAAACAACAACAGTAATAAAGGATGGTTTTTCTTTGGTTTGCAGAATAAAAATCCGTTAGATAAAAATGGGACAATTACGCCTAAAGATTTGCTTAGTTTTGCTTGGCAAGTGGCATCAGGAATGGTATTGTTTAATTGCTGTTTGTTTATATTGTTATTAATACTTTTTTGAATCATAGTTTTGGGTATTTTCAGGAATTTCTGTCATGTTCTAAATTGGTTCATCGAGATCTGGCTGCAAGAAATATTTTGGTTGGAGCAGAAAAAATAGTAAAAGTATCTGATTTTGGTCTGACTAGAAAAATTAATGATGAGTTGAGCTACATGAGCAAGAATAAACGTCGTTTACCGATCAAATGGATGTCTGTTGAAGCCATTTTCGATCAACTGTTTACTACATTTAGCGATGTGTAATTTATTTCAATTTTTATTTCATGAATTTTATTTGATTCTGCTAGTTTTTTTTTAAGACAAACGTCCTATGGTAGTTGTGCTTTTTTTAGGTTTTTTTAATTAGCTTTTTGTATATTTTAGGTGGGCCTACGGTGTTGTTTTATTCGAAATTGTTACTCTGGGTAAAAATATAAAAGATTTTGAGGAAATTCAATGCGAAAAAATTTTTTTTTTAAATTTGTTTTACTTTTGTAGGAGGTACGCCTTATCCTGCTATAAGTAACCGTGAGCTTCTCTCACTTTTAAAATCTGGTTATCGAATGGATAAACCTGAAAACTGTTCTGAATCAATGTAATATATTTTAATTTTGTGCACTAGTTTACAAAGCATTGTTTTTTATTTTGGATTATTTATACAATTTTAGGTATGATATTATGTTGCAGTGTTGGAATGAGGATCCATTAAAACGTCCTACCTTTACAACACTACGTGAGTATTTTGATGAAGTAATGTCTCGAAGTGGAGTTTATCTCAGTTTCGAATTCGACGAAAATACTGCGCCGTCGTTTTTACCCTTTAAAACAGATAATGATGACGATAGTATAATAGAAGACGAGGTTTTTCAAAATCCTGTACATGTAAAGTCAGTTGAGGAAATAAAAAAAACTTCGTGATGAGTCCATTATTCCACCTAGCGATAGATATACAAGTATAAAATCAACTAAAGACAAGCATTCCACTGAGCGATAGGTATGCTAATATAAAATCAACTAAAGAAAAGCAAATTATTTAATGATCACAATTCAAGTTCTTACTTTTGCTTTTGAAAAAACATGCCAACTTTGTTAAGGTAAACTGGTTTAGTGCCAGTTTTCATAAGAAGAAGGCAATTTAGGCGTTTATATTTACATTCACAAAATCATCTATGTTTGCTGTATAAGTAGAAACATGTTGTTGTATATATATATATATATATATATATATATATATATATATATATATATATATATATGACGTATTTATAAACACATCTGAGTTTAATGTATATATAGACATATGTCTTTATAGTTGAAATTCGGTGCCGAAATCAACAGCTTTAGGGTTTATAAAGTATCTATTAACTAGGAGATTAACTAAGGAAGAGGGATCTGCAAAAAGCGTCCAATAAAATAATGAATGAGTGTGGTTCGTATGATTAACTTTAAAAGACACACGCTCTAATATAAAAAATGTTTCTTAATTTATACAATTTTACTAAATTAAACTATTTCTGTTATTAAAAAAAGGGTAGTGGGGGGTATTTCAAAAGTGTACGTATTTTTCTGAGAAGAGACATAAATATGCATGTCAGCAGGGGAAGGGGAAAGTTTTCAAATTTCTAAATTTAAGGCGCTCGTAGGACGTATTGCATGGACGTGGAATGGTTTGGAGTATTGACCGAAATGAACTACCCCTTAATATGATAAGTGTTTAAAAAAAAAAATTAAAACGAATTTAATTCATAAACATAGCTGATAAGATTTTGCTTGAATTTTTTTTTTTTAATTATTTGAGAAAGAATTTTCAGCTCGTTATTTAAATAAAGTTTGGTAGGCAAAAAAAAAGTGTACTAAGCATTACAATCAACTCTTGGTATCTCGTGTACTTGACATTTCGAACTTTTTTTGCTGTCCCATGGACGTAACATACCCGTTTAGGCTAAAATTGTTTCGCTATTTCGAACATTTTTGGTGTAACAATAATTTTCTCCCGTTATCTTGAATTTTTCAAAGAAAAATTTCAAGAAATATTTTAATACGCTTAACTTTTTAAAATTCCAATTTTTGATAGATACTGCTGTGATAATTTGTACTGATAGTTACTGCTGTGATGATATTTTTAAATTTGAGTTTTTGTAATTCAATTTTCTGAAAAGTATTCTTTCAATATAATAATTTTTTTTTTATTTTTTTATTTTTTTTTCAACGTAATAACATGCCGCTCGTAAAACCAAAACTCACAAAAAAATCTATAATAATGAAAAATGCAAGGCATTAAGGCATATCACCCCCCATTATTAAATATAGACAATAGAAATAAACTTTTGAAATAATCTAACAAACATTCTTATAAAAACAGATATTTTACAAAAAAAAAAATCGGTTAACGGGTATTGCATATACCTCAAAAACCCCTAAAAATAAGCAGAAAATAGGATTTGCGCCGGCCAAGATTTAGCAAAAACTAATAAAAAAAGGCAGAGCGAAATTTTGGTAACGCATTTAGAATAGGTGCATGAGTGTTTTAAATGGAACAGATTTTTTAAAAAACGTTTTCCGTTTTGAGAACTCTCCACCAAAGTTGATATCAGAAAAAAGATCATTTAATATAAATTAGCCATGCTGGTTTTTTACTTGATTTATTAAAATTCTATTCCACTTAAAACACAGCTCTTACTGAAATAAAAAAGTGCTGAAAATTTTAGACAAAAAGCCCAAGTGGATCTTTTGTAATTGCGGCCGGCATATTGAAAAACCTTGAACTGAAAAAACGCGCAAAAAGTAAAAAAAAATAAATAAATAATCTACAAACATACCAAATATAACATACAAGACTCTAATTGAAATTAGAAACTTCCTGTTTTATATGTTATGCCTTCTTTTTCTATGGTTTTATCATTTTTTTAAATTTTTTTAGCCCTTAACTTTTGACGACGCAATTTTTTATGTGACCTTCCTTGATAAATCGACCATTTAATGCGAACTTTGTTTATAGTGTTTAAACCGTTTATTGTAAAATAGCCTGGAATCATGTTAAGTTTTTCGTAAATTAGTATTGACGACTTCATTCCAATGTTAAATTTTGCTGCAGCGTCGTAGACACCGAACTTGAGCACTGTCAAGGAGACAAATTTTGTCTTCGTTATACAATTCCAAATTTTTCCATTAAAAGACTCATTAGCATTTTGTGTTTTGCCATGAAGACATTTTCGAAGCTCATCTTCTTTAGTAAGGTCCTCAAACACAGGTTTGATCTTTTATACAACATCTAAGGGAAGTCCAGGACCTGGTATGTAGGTATTGGTCTTATTTACTTTGTCGCTGTTGAATTACACCAACTACTTGCACCCGTTGGGCAATGTGGGTAGTGCCAGTTGTTAACTTTTGATGATGCTACGTGGCAAGCGCTGATGATTTCATGGTAACTAAATCACCAGTATTCTGTCTAATTGCCAAACCAAAGAAATTTTGCAATTGATCAATTGTCGAATCTGTTAATCTTTCACGACCACCAAGTCCTTTCACTTTTTTTTTCAATTTTCGAAGTCGGGTTCCAACACGGTTCTATCAAATAGATTGCCCTAAAGTACGGAGTCTAAAAAAAAACAATATCAACCTGGGTTGATATTATGTTTTTTTTAGGGGTTTATAATTTGTAAAAACAAATTACCAAAAAGCCAAAATTCACGTGGTTTGTTGCAAAAAGAAGTCAAGTATAAAGTTATATGATACCATACTGAAAGAAAACGGCACTAAAGTTTGCAGAAGCAATGTGAGAGTTGGATTTTAAAGCATATGATTCTTGGTGATTAAAAAGAATTGTCAGTTAAATTAGTCAAATCTTGTTCAATTTAAATATTAACATGTATCTGTATATATTTAATTTATTTAATTTTTCAAAAATGTAAATAAAATGAAATTTTTCTGTTCCTCTTTTTAGAAACGGCATCAGCTTTAAAAAAGTGACGCCGTTGCAAATGATACGACTGCTTCATGGAATAATTAACACTTCCAACATTGCTCTCGAATTATAAACTTAAAAATATTTTCAATGCCGATGAATGAATTTCAATGTCTTCCAAACAAAATGTACCAATTATTACAAGAAGAATGTTTGATGATATTTTAAGCACAAATAAAAATCATATAAACAACTTCCTTGCACAAATTAAAACCAGCTAATAGTTTGGATGACCAGAGACGTTTTTACAGATTGGGTAAAAAATCATGACTCATCTTTTTGTGCTCAAGATACAAAAGTAGCACTTCTGGTAGATCACTGTTTCTTTCCATACAAACATTGTAGGGCTAAGCAATATCAATCAGATATTTTTTACCCCTAACCCTACATCTGTCCTTAAACCCATGAATCAAGGCGCAACACAAAGTCATCATGCTCCATATTATCGCAAATTGTACGTTTGTGTATCAAGGCTGTAGATATTAACAAAACCCTGCCAAAAATTCTTATACTTGAAGAAATGGAAGATTTTATTTCTTCATGGAATTCTGTTGTGAAGGAGACTGTAATCAACTGCTTTATAAAGGCTGATATTAGAAAAACAAACAAGTGTATTGAAGAAGCTGATGATAATCATCCTTTTAAATTTTTGACAGAAGAACGTTTCCGAAACTTATATCCTAGTACGGATCAAGCAGATCTCTCAGCGGAATCTTAAATTGGTTTAGATTACAATGTATTAAGCACCGGTTAACCTGCTTCTGATGCTAAAACTATTGCTCATATTTTAGTCCCTTATTTTATAAACGACAATAATAAAGTTGAAGATAGAGTTGATGAAGGTGCTGAAGTTGAAACCCCGCCAAGCCTATTTGATATTCAATTAGTAAATGCATTAAAATGCTTTGCTATGCAGCTCAAAATACGAAAATGAAATACAATCCCTAGCACTAAACCTTGAGAATTTAATGAACATGGAAGTGATGGATAGTTTAAAGCATTACCAGATAAAAGGTTTTTTCCAAAAGTTTAACTTTTGTTGTTAATGCTTTTTGTCAGAAAAATAACTTATTTTTCAATAAAAGTCGGACAATTTTACTTATTTTTGAATCCTTTCTTGATATCACGAAACCTCGATATCTCAAACTTTTTTCCTGGTCCACTCAGTGAAAACCTGATTGTCGAAAACCACCTCTAATACCAGGATTGATATTACCTGTTGATAAATATCGATGAACCAGGCGTCGTAATAAAGTCTCACTTCTATGCACGAGTTCCGATACTTCTTTCACACTTTTCCCTTCAAATTTCTTACTTCAGCATTAATCTCTGAGCATTGTCTTCGTGCGTAATTTATTTTAAATTTAAAAAAAAATTAAGAGAAAACGGGGTTAAATTGTACATAAGAAAGTTAAATAAAGCAATAAAAACAAAACTGTTTATCATGATAAAGAAAAACTACCAGATTGAATGCAAAAAACCACCAGATTAAATGCAAAAAACCGCCAGATTAAATGCAAAAAACCGCCAGATTAAATAAAAAAACCCGCCAGATTCGTGCAAAAATCTACCAGTTTAAATGCAAAAACCGGTATACTAATACTTCTTAGGCTTTTTAATAACCACTAGCAGTAATACTATATTTACTAACAACCCGTAATACGGGTTGTTAATAAACAAAATTAAAAAAAAAAATCCGCGTATAGAAAAGCCTAGAAACTACTTTAAAATAGAAGAGCCTAGAAAATGACGTAAGTCGACTATTAACTACTATTAAATTAGCGTATTAATATTATCAGATTACAAAAATACGTTTATAAATTTTGTAATTAATTTTCTTATTGAAATTTTTTTTTTTTTAAGAAGTTTATTATAAATCCTCGCTTTTTTCTGACAACACACAGTGGGCCAGAAATCACCTTTACTGGACAAAACTAATAACTCGTCATATAAAAAAGATTAAATAACCATTTTTGTACTGTTTACTTATTTAAGGATTGCAGTTTTAATGGCAACATTATTTTTAAGTTTAGGTTGATGTGGATACCTAAATGCTTAACAATTATGAAGTAAAAAAAGTGATAATTTTATTTACCACATTGAGTATTTTGATACTGCAAATGTAGTGGTACTATGGATTCTTTATTTGGTTGATAGTGACACCTAAAATGCATGACGCTTCATTTTGCATAGTTACTAGTTTAAGTAACTTTTCTCCAAGCATTAATGTTATAACTAGAACAATATTAAGGTGGCAGTCTAGTTAAAAATTGTTTTATGTATATAAAAATTTCAACACATTCCCAATTACTAATTTTAATATTTTTATGCAGTTTCAAGGCTCTATCTTACATTTCATGAAACTACTGCATAATTCATACAAGAAGAAACCCTGAGTTTTAACCTTTGTTTGTATATAAAATCTTAGGATTAGCTAACTTTGGGTTTTCTTGTGTTATATATGAATAAATTTCAATACTTTTCATGTTATAACAATATAAAATATAAATTTTATTTACAAAATTTCACAAATTTTAGAATGCATAATTAATAAAACAAGTTTGTAACTTTAAGACTAGGGTCAAGACTAGAGTCTTGCTGAGACCCAATTATTACGTTACAATTTATAATAAAATACAAATAATGTTTTTGCCACATAAAATTGAGTACATCATTTACCCGGTGGGAGATGAGCTAGCAACTAGCTAGTCGCTACTTTTGGTCAAAAAACGCTTTAAAGGCGTATAAAATACGTAGTAATATGTATTTTAGACGTTTTAAAACCATCTTGCGTCAACTAGCTGCCTTTTTTCACCGGCTAACTTGCAAAGATCATTAAAAGAGACCAGGCGGGTTATAAAACTACTTTATAATGATAATTTACATATTAAACAATGTATTTCAGGTTTCAAATTACTGGACCGCTTTGGACCGCAAAAGCATTCAACTATATGAATGAAATTTTAACTAAAAAAGTACTTCAAATACTTCGTCATTTGAAACCATTTTATTTGACATAACTTACATGCAAAATAGTGAAAGATAATACTTGATTTTATTAAATTATGTTATAAAAAGTTAGGTGTTTAAGTTAACATCTATTCCATGTTTATTAGTAACATAAAAAATCTTATCAAATTAAAAAATCAATTCAGAAAATTAAAAAAAAAAAACAAAAAAAAAAGCTTTCTACTCTATAGCTTAGAAGCATACGGCATGATAATTATACAAAAATATGTACATTTTTGAAAAATTGAATGTTTAAGCTATAAAATGGTATATGATAATACAATTTTTAATAATGTATTTATTTTACTTTTGTCCACCACCTAGCCCACTGTGCAACATGGTCATTCCCGGCGTTATCCATTGGGTTTAATAATCGGCCGGGTGAATTAAAAAAAAATATATTTTGTGTGTTAAAAAATCAAAAAGACATTAGGCCAGTTGAATAAAAAAAACAATTGCTTATATTCAGTAATTGGCCAGCTTTACGTAAAATAATAATTATATTAATAATAATTTAATAAAAACTTTAACAATTTTGCTCAAACTGTTCTATAGAACATTTTTAAGAAACACTTGACAATCGCATTTTTATATCAACTTTTTAAATTTTTTAAATCGCAAAGTAGTGCATTTCAAAAAAATATCTAAAAATTACATCCCGCAACATCTACTTAATTTTAGTTTATAGCATTTATTTGCCGTTTTATGTTCATTATAATCTTAGTAGAAAATTTACGCCTTAGTAGCCGAAGCGGTCAGCTCGCAGCAATACTGAAGTATTATTATAAAATATGAAGTAAAAATTTATAAAATTATAAAGTATTATTATAAAATACGTTATTTAAATAAAATTCTATAAAAAAACGATCTAGGTAGAAATAATAATGATTAAGTTACTTTAATTTGAGTATAATTTGTGTTTATATTTATACTTTTATTTTTAAATTTATAATTATATTTATAATTACAATTTAAATTATAAAAAAAGTTAAAATTATATTATATTGTTTATAATTTATATTTTCTCTTTCGAAATAACTTTGAACACCCTGTAAAAAGTAAAAAAATGCTGTTATTTGAGTTTTAAAAAAAAAACCATACATCTCATTTGAAGATTTTTTTGTTAGTTGATGAAAGACTGTGTTGTGAGCTTAAACTTTATTCTTTATCCAGACAACATTTTATTCCTTATTTTTTATTTTTGTTTTACCTAAAATTTGGCAGAAAAATCTTTTTTTTTTAGCAATTTAGCTATTTTTAGCTTTTATAGCAACAAATTTTTATTTCTTTCGCCAATTTTTTTCTGAGTAAAAATTTTTATTTTTTGATTTTATTTAAATCTACCCAGCCGGCATGCGTTTTATTTAAATCTACCCAGCCGGCATGCGTTTTATTTAAATCTACCCAGCCGGCATGCGTTTTATTTAAATCTACTCAAATAACCCCACTCAACCCCGTTCTCAACACGCGTTTTATACCTTTAAAATTACAGTGGTAGTTCTAGATATGTATAAAATACAGAACTTAGTTCGTGCTACACACCTTGCTTAAAGAAATAATTATTTTGTGCTTTTAACTTAAGTTTAAGCTTCTGCAACAAATTTCAAAATGTCTTATCTGGAAAAAATAAGAATGTGTAAAGCTGAATCTGTATAATATAATACGTCTAATATCACTTAGTAATAAAAGTCATTTAAAATGGATCATTGAATTTTGTATAAATTTTATATTAATTCGTATTTTTTCTTTGCTTTTGATTTCAAAGCATTTATAATGCCGCATTTAATCTGCACTTATCAAAGTCAGGTTATTATCAACGGCAATTATCAATGTCATTTACAGGGTTTTGTAAAGTTGTAAGTGCATGTTTGCAAAGTTATAAGTGCATGTTTGCAAAGTTATAAGTGCATGTTTGCAAAGTTATAAGTGCACGGTTGCAAAGTTATAAGTGTGCGCTTGCAAAGTTATAATTGCATATACATTTTTTTGGAAATTGTTTTTTTAGCTTTAATAATATTGCGCAAAATATTAAATTAAATTACAGCATAGCAATCAATAAGTGTTTTTTTGTTTTTTGTTTTTTTTTCTAAAAAGTGATTAGTCAGAGAAAATTCTTTATATTTTTACTTAATTTAGCATATTGTTATATATATATAACTTTTCTAGATTAAACACTTTCATAATTTTTGAAAAATAGTATACATTATTTAATTATAATGTTTTAAAAAGGCATGCAAAAATATACATTATTAAAAAAAATAAACAAATCATTTTAAATATTTTAATTAGATAAATTCTTCTCTTCTTATTGCCTTTTCCAACCATCTTCTCATATTTATATAAATGGCATTGCATTGTTGACTATAATTATTATCAGGTGATAAAATATATTCTAGAGTTTCTTTAACAGTCATATCGGGATTAGCATTTCTCGTGGATTTGAAATTGGATTTTAACATTGAAAAGAACTCTTCGATTGGGTTCAATTCAGGGGAGTATGGCACTAAAAACTTGTGAGTAATATTTTTTTCTCTTAGTAATTGAAGTACTGCAGCTGCTTTATGAAATTTTGCATTATCTAGGATAAGAATTTTATTTGGATTTACTGCAAAGAATGATACTAGTTTGTTGTTGATGAAATCAATAAATGATTGTGTATTGTATGCGCCGCTTTTGTATTGGTAACATTTAACTCCTAAATTGGAAATTTAGCATATGAGGCTAACATTTTGTCCTTTATTTGCAGGAACTGTTAAGTACGCTTTTGTATCTTTTGGAGAATAGCCATATGAGCGCACTGTATGTTTATTGAATTCGGTTTCGTCTAAAAAAAACAAATTTGAATCAGCAATCCAGCAACTTCTACCGCAAAAATCGATCTCTGATTTATTCTTTCCATGGTGTTTCTTTCTTGAGGAATGATTGCTAATCTTTTTCGTGTCAAATTTAATTTCTTTACAGGAAACAAACGAGATTGAAACGTTTTTACCATGTTGTCTTAAAATTTGCGTTTGAATTTCTTTTTGAACAACGGCATTGTTACAGACTACGAAATTAAATGTTGTCTCTTCAATGTTTGTATTTATAGAATTTTTGATTTTATACGTTTCTTTTCTTTTTACTGTAGATGACGTGAAGGGTATATTATTATCACTATTTTTTATAACACGACCAACAGCATTTCGAGTTAAATTACAAGCGTTGGATATTTCCTTGATTGAATATTTTTCACAATTTCTCATTGAAATAATCGTATTTTTAATTTCTTCTGTAATTGTTTTCCGTACTTTTCTTTCCATCGATATTTAAAATATAAGAGTTAAAATTAATTTTATAAATGCACTTATAACTTTTCAAAACCCTGTAATCTGCACTTATCAATGCCAGGTAGGCATTAATTGTAAGCCATTTAAGCATTTGCCAAAAACGCTTATCAAAAAGAATATCAAGAACGAATTTTATTTTGTCTATACATATTTTAATACCTTTTAAATTCATTTATCTTCTAATTACATCGATAATATATATATATACTAGCTGAGACACGTAAAAATACGGGTCTTTGTAAGTCTATTCCAAACCGAACTTTTTAATACCTTTTTCTTATATATCCTAGCTTTTCGAATCCGTACAATATCCGTACAATACGGGTCTTTACCGAACCTACTATTTTTATACACCGATTATTTCTATACCTATTCCTTATTTACTTCAATACTTTTAAGTAAAATATTTTGGTCTGAAAAACTACTTTAAGAGCAGAAAATTAGATAAACTATAAAACGCTATGGAATCACCCACAAATTACGCAACGCTAAATTTATTTTTCAAAAAGTAGAAGAGATCTTCAGTTCTTTAAGATGACGATTTTCATTAAACTTAATGAGCTCTAAAAATTTAGATCAATTTTGTTTTCTTCAATTGTGAAATATAACGTTGAGTAATTTATGGACGATCCCTTATTTTAAAGTTTAGATAAAGGATAAGCCAAAAAGTATATAAAGCCAAAAAAGAATAGAGTATAATATTATTTTAATGGTTATCTAAATTGTGTTGTCATTGCGCACTTGGTTTAACGGGGGCGTGAATTAATAGCAGTATAACTGTAAACTTCCTTATTATATAATAATAAATATAAAAGTTAAATTTTAACTTTTAATTATTTTTAAAAGCAATCAGTTTAATATAATAGTTTCATTTAAATATAAAATTAGAATTTTTTTAATTATGTTTGTATAAAAAACATATATTTTTAATCCCAGTACTGTTTTGAAAAACCTAAAATCGCCGCGTGGCAAGTTCAAATCATTAGTATTTTTAATTTTTGTTGTCGTGACCCATAAAATATGAATCTTGCAAATGTATTCCAAACCGACCTTTTCTATACTAAATCTATACCTCAATATATTTGAGTAAGAGGTAGGAAAATAATCATAAAAAAACTATACTCATTGTTTTAAATTTTGAGCGATTCATTGTTTTAAATTTTGAGCGATTTGAGCGATAAATTTTGAGCGATTGAGAAATTTGAGTAAATAATTTTAAAAAATATGAGATGATTTAAATATGTTGAACAACGGACACACCATGTTTTTAATTTTTTTTCGAATCTGCAGCTTATTTGGATTCTTGCCGTTTTAATTTTAAAGAAAAATCATTTTTTCTTTAAAATTAACAGGGCATGTAAAATATTTTTCTATAAGAAATAAAATTGTCCCTTTAATGCACAGACTCAACTAATAAAGTAAACACATTAACAACTTAAGTACCGTGACATATGCTCAAAAAAATTTTAATGGTGTAATTATATTTTTAGAAATTTTAAAAAGCTTTGTAAAAAATTCTCTTCCTTTCGTTTATTATAGTATATAATATCTTGGTATATGTTATGCATATATCTATAGGCCTTTAAAAATGTTTTATTTTGTATTCTAGAAAATTAGAAAAGATTTTTAAAAAACCTGGTGTAAACGAAAGGATTTGAACCCATGCGAAGAACTTGAACCAATATGGCATGTTTTAAAGGAATAAAAAATAATCTGTATTGTATTAATGTATTAAGTGGAAATCAATTTATTTATATTTAATAAAAAAATATATATAAAGAAATGTATGTTTACAAAAAAAATTCAACTAAATTTGCATTATCAATAAAGGATTGGATTAACCAATATTTGATTTAATTGGTAAAATAACCAACTACATAAAACCTCATTATAGACGCAGCGTTTTTTTGTATCTATTACTTACTCTCCTCCTTTACATATGTATATATATATATATATACAAAAAGGTGGGGGATGCTTTTGCCCTAAATTTGAACCCACACCATGTGGGGAATGTGAGCCCTCTATTCGTTCTGCAAAATGCTAAAAAAGCATTGTAAGATGTCTAAAATGAATCAAAATTAAATTAAATATTAAAATGAAAAAAGCTGAGATCGGCCCCGTAAAGATACGGGTCTTTGTATATCTAATTCAAACCGAACTTTTCTATACTGTTTCCTTATATATTCTAGCTTTCTGGATCCGTAAAATACAGGTCTTTACCAATTTACATATCTATTTCTAGCCGAAAACTTCTTTACCTTTTCCTTATTTACTTCAATAGTTTATAGTAAAATAATTTAGTCTGAAAAAAAAGTTAAGAGCAAAAAACTAAACATGTGCACCTTTTCCGCATACGCAGAGCTTATAAGATACTTATAATTAGCTTTGTTTTTCTGCTAAATGCATTTCATTGATAGCTTAGTGATTAAGTGCGCTGTCATCAGTGTTGGTTTGGAAGGTTTAAGGCCTCCTCTTAGCGTAATAAGTTTTAAAATTTTTTCAGTCATGCTTATATATTTATAGAAAAAAAATAATAATACAGCAAAAAAGATTTCTAAAATTTAAAATAAAATTTTAAAGTTGCCTCATTTTATAGATATATAAGATAATATGTCAGATAAAATAAAAATTTTAAATAAAATTTTAAAGTTTCCTCATTTTGTAAATATATGGACGCAATTATTCCATATAATGCGTGGAAACTCAGCATATGCTAAAGACATTTACATATACAGACGTTTCTATGTAACGTTATACAAATGGAACTAAGAAGATCTTAGAGCATTAAAACATAGCCATTAAAAAAAATTCATTCTTATGTTTATGATTAAGAACTAAAGAATATTATTAAACGCTAATCTAAAAGTTAAGCCAAAAAGATTTTGCGCATTGACGTCAGTTTGTGACAAAATAAACCTTTTTATGCGTCAAGTTTCCTTTTGCATTTATGTTACATTTTTTTTATTAATTTTTATTATGTTGCATACAAATGCATTAAAATATATAAAACTGGTACAAATATATCTTTTTATCGGATAAGAGATTATTTTTATTTATTACAATAGTAATAAATAAATAGTTTTGGAGCTATCCGTAAAAGACGTCATCAATTTGAGCCAATTTTTGACCCCCTCCCCCTTTCATTACCAGCAAGGGCATTTGTTAAATGTATTGCATGATATACGTCTAAAAATGGTTGTGAGCGTTGCATAAGTGTTGGAATTGCCTACCACTATCGAATTGTTTTTACAGAACCAATCGATCAGTTTAAAACAGATGCAAAATTTCGAGCAGGAATTTATTCTCTGCACAAAAATCAAATAACCCTTTACTGAAAATACATATTCTTAACATTATTCAATACTTTATTTGGTCAAACCAATAGTCCCAGCAGGAAGCTATATGTTACCCTCCAACCCTCTATATGTTACCCTCCAAAATATTTGGCAGTATATTTATGAAGATCGTAACAAACTAGAGAGAATTGTGAAATTTGACTGAACTCAAGATGCCTTTAGACCTGACTCTTTATTGTACAAACTTGCCTCGGATACAAAAGAATTCTGTACCACAGCTCTTCGTCAGAGTACTTTCCAGAGAGGGGATTACAGGTATCTTTGTAAGCTTCTAGCATTTTTTCAAGGAGCTGAGTTTCCAAACAACTCATTTAAATAACCAGGAGCTCATCATGGAGCAAGATTTATGGCAGACTGTATCTACTTGCTGGTGCTTCAAATTACTCAAATGTACTACCCAGTTGATTCCGAATCTGGTAATATAAGCACTTTAAGTAATCTGAAGGCTACAACTAACTACATTGTATTTTTTCACGACTTCTTCTTTCTTAAATGCGCAATGGCTTCTTAAGCACCGTCGAATGATTTGATGGCATTCAATATTGCTTTTCATCTACAAACATTGGACAACTTTAAAGAACTTGCAGTTGTCCAAAGTTAAACTTTAAAGAACTTTCAAGCCTCAGCCGTCACACTTGATACGTCACACTTCCCAACAAATAGTTTTTGCTCTTGCTGATAAAGAACTGAAAGTAGAAATTAAGAACAATATATTAAGTTTCCTATGATGTCACAGAGTTGCTAAATCTGGTTAAAAAAAAGCCTGAACCTATCATTGAAATTGTTCCCACGTCTAAACTAGATGATTTTGTCAATGACCAATCTTTTGTTCTTGCTGTTGGATATTTCCAAATAAAATCAAGTAGATATCAAAAAAGAAAGATCTCAATGTTATTATTTAGCTGAGTAATTTTTGTAGTAAAAATATAGATTTATATTTGTATTATTATTTGTTTTATTTCTTTTGATTTTAAATGATCAAATTAGTTTCTGATTTATATTTTACTTTTCACACTAAAATACCGCTACAAGGGCAAAATATTGACGTTTTTACTTTAATTCGTAAAAATGATGCTAAATGTAACGTTTTATATTATTTTAAAGTAAACTCATCTCTAAACTTAATTATTTTACAATGAAATTAAAGATTTCATGGCACTCAAGTTCACCTGTTTGACACGCACCAATAATTTCGTTTTGTTTTTAGTAACAGTTGCTAACTTTTTATTTAGAAAAAATTCAACTTTATCTTAAAATTTATATATTTAAAAAAAAAATGGAAATTGACCCAAAAAACCTTCCTCTAGAGCTAGAGACTTCATTTTTTTTTTGTTCGTCTTCATGTTCAAAATGATGCCAAATGCAGTATTTCGCACATCAAAATTCAATATATGGTATTTTTTTGGGACACCCTAATGGGGCACTTGCGCTAATAAGTAATTTATTAGTTAATTAATTTAACTTTTTGACCTTAGATAGCATTAAAACATAATATATTTTATTCGATATCATTTTATTCATATATAATTTCAGTAAAATTACGTGTGTGCCTTTGTAACAATAACACAGTTATTATAGAAATAACATATACGTAACATATTTTTATAAACTAAGATTTATAAAAATATAAATGTTGTTTTAATAACTTTAATATTGTTATTAAACCAATAAGATTTATAATTTTATAAATATAAATGTTTTTTAAAGTATGTTTGTTTATTTGAGTTTTAATGCTATATTTTTCTATACAATGTATTTAAATCCGTAGATATTGTTGGCTTAACATAGGAACAACCATAAATAGTCATTAAGACTAATTCAAGGTTGTGTCCGTTATTGACCAACATTCGCGTACCAAAGTACTACTCAAGCGCTGAGTTGGCGGTGGCAGAATTCGAACTCGTATCGTACAACAGTCCAAGTTTTAACTTTTCGCTTGACGCCTTAACTAACTAAGCTCTCCTGTCACAAATCAACTGAGCTATCCTGCCAAATGAATAAATGTGATTATTGACAAAAAAGGTCAGAACTATAAAATTAAATACAACATTCTGAGACTATTACTAACTACAACTAAAGTTTATCAAAAAATTTAACTTAAAAAATGTTTTTTAAAGATATTTTTTACTCGCAGCTGATGTGACACACTGAAAATGACGGGGCATAAATTCTGCGTTGTATTTTGGAAAGAAGAATGAAATATTGTTGATTACTTTGTTCCATGTAGTTGAAGTGACATTGATAGCAAACTTTTTAATTGTCCAAAAAACTCTGTTAATTCAATTCTATTGATGATAAAATTGTGCACTCAGCCTTTTTAACAATGCTTTTCTTTTCCATTAATAAAAATTAGGTTTTCTAATTATTTGTAACTTGTTTTGTTTATTTTAGATTTTTTTTTACTTTTTACATAAAAATTGATAACTTTTTAATTAAGATTCATATGAGGATTTTGTTCTGCAGCTAAAACTGGGTATACCATATACAGATGAAGACAAAAAGCTATTTCGATTTTAAAGACATAAAAAGAAAATCCAAGTAATTGTTTTAGTTTATAAGCTTTTACATTTTAAATTCTAAGTTAGTTTTTCCTATGAACTTGTTTCTCCGCACAGTAATTGGTTCATTAAGTTTTTTGTAATGATAGAGTTGGGAGAGGGATGTAACCACAGACTTAAAGGAAAGTTATTCAAAAGTAAATGCCAAAAATAAAAAATCTAATTGTCAGCTTTTCAGCAGTGATATTGTCAGTCTCATATACAATAAATTTAAGCAAGTTTTTTTAATTATTATTACATAGTAGTGACGACATGGAAGCGGATGTAAAAAGAAAGTACAGTAATAATCAAAAAATGAAATCATCTGTAATTAAAAATACTTGTGATATCTTTCAAATTATTTTTAATTTCAAATTATTTTTGTATGTGTTACGTATTAAATTCTTTTTTTATTTTATTTTAGCCAGTACTTTTATCTTTTCTTTTTAGTTGATTAATTAGTTAAATACCAAGTATCGAACACTATAATGATGATACAAGAGGTAATGATGTGATCAATAATTGAAAACAATTGGACTTAACTGTTAATAAGTCTTCAATTTTGACAATATTCACATCTATGATCAGAAATTTTTTTTTTTATACATTTTTAACACATGCTTCATTAGATACACAAGAATTTCTAGCTCCAAAGCAAGTTTTTTTTTGTTCATTTTCATCTCAGTGTATTTCCATACAGCACCAACAACTCTTTTACCTCGTATGATTTTTATTATACTATATACCCAAAATATTCGAAGAATTTCATAAAAATATTCGAAGAATTTCATAAAAACTGTTAACAGTCTGTATAAATTTTCTTAAGCATAATGGTTTAATATACAGTAGCCACCTCTATTAGAGACGACCACTGGAAATCATAGAAGTCTTATGGAATTTTATTTAAATTTTTTAATTAAGTCATGTAAATTGAACTTTTCACTATTTATTTTCACTAAAAATTATCACAAATTATTTTTTTGCTAGGGATATGTTTTAGGATATTTGTAAAAAAAATTATTTAATACATTTGCATGTCTTGTGTTAAACACATATATGTGTTTGTTAATTTATAAAAAATGTATCAAAAATTGTCATAAAATAGTTGCTTTTCTTTTTTCAATAACTTTGAAAGAGGATTTTTAATATTATTGCTATCATCAAATTCAAAAAAGTGAGATTAAACGGCTGAGTGAAAAAAATGTATTCGTCGTTTATAGTAGTAATTCTAAAATCCGAATTTTATACCCATGGTATGCCAATAAAGGCGGCCGAGTTTTGACAAAAAAAAACATTCAAGTGATGCTGTCTTTGTGACATAAAAGTCACCAATTAGTTTTAATTAAGACCGCCGACAGCGATGACAATAGTTTAATCGAATTAGCTTTTTTAAAGATCTTGTTCCTTTTTAAGCAAAATTGAAAGCAGACGTTGAACTTCAACGGAAACTAAAATTAGCATTTGATGCTTTCACTCTTTAGCGGACAAGGAGCACATTGCATCTATCTTTGTTATGTTAATGACAAATAAAGTCCAATATAAAGTCAACCTAATGCATGGCAATAATGTACCTGGAAAAACTATACTGACCACGTTGCATTAATAGAGTTAGAAACTATACTAATGTGGATGTTGAAGAATTGACGCAAAAGTGGAAACTATCTTCAGAGATATAACGAAAATGAGTGAATAAGCAGCTGCGTAAAAAATTCGCAGCTGAATAGCAGGATCGCCTTTCCTTTCAAGGCAAACTTTAAAAAACTATTTTAATTTTATTAGTCTTTACTGGTTTTGTTTATTAGTCTGTAATGTTGACAAATTCTTTTACTCAATTCGTATGCATTGTTTATGTCAGTTATATTTAAAAAGCGCAATTTAGATAAATTTGATATGTCCGCGCATTACTATGAACTCGAGTAATACAAATAGTAATTTAGTCAATTAAAATAGCTGTATATTGTTGATAAGTTGTGACAGCAATAAGGTCAGAATATAATAATATAATTTAATACAAACCGTATTGCTATCTCAATTTTTACATAATTTCAAAAAGTATGAAACGTAAAGCAATTGAATAATAAGCCATTATTGTTCTCCTTACTTTCTTTTCTTTTTTTTTTGAATTTCAAAAATGTTTAATTTTTGCTAGTTAACTCGCAAAATTTAGGCATTTTTGCAAAAAATTAAAAGTAAATTGAAATAAATGCTTCGTTGCATATATGATTATTTGAGGCATGCACTATTGAGGAATCTCGTATTGAGCAGTGTTGCAAATAAAAAACAACACGGACTAGAAACGAAACTAGTTACATGATTTTCACTTGCCCAACGCCACGTCTTAAAAACGTCTAGCCGGGTAACCGGTGACCGTACTCAACACGTTACAAACAAGAGTTGCAAACACGTTTTAAAAACTAGATGTGCCGGCTGGATAGCAAAAGAATCAAAACTTCATCTAGACTATATTTTTATCTACTTTTTATTCTTTTGCTCTTATATTGAAGATCATTTGCAACAAGTTTAACTTTACAACTTATGCGAAAAGAGTTATATTCACAAATAAAACAAAAAGGTCACAATTATACTGATCCGTTAAAATTTCAAAGTTAACAAAAAATTTTCAAAAGTTACCCTGCTAGTATTTATAAATATACATTATTTTACGGTATTTATAAAGAAACAGGCAATTTGAAAAATCACAGTAGTTGTAATAATCACAAAGTCTACAACAAGTACAAGTTTGGAGATTTTTGCAGTCCTACAATATTACAACCCGAGCTATATCAGAGATATACTCTATTGAATCTTGCTATTTAATCTCTGGAAAGCCTATTAGCATGATAGCTTGTAAAAAAGAATTCTCTTGTGAATATTAGCGGTAAAAGTAATGTTTCATGGTCAATATAAAAAAATTATATGTTGAATGATTTATAGTTTTGTAAACATAATCAAATTTTTAACATTACATTTGAAACATCAAAAACAATAATTTGAGCAATATTATTTTTTTATTTAACTGGCATTTATTTATTACAAAAACATACAGTGGTGTTTAACAAATTTACATTCCTCTCAATACTTCCCTAAATAAACCTGCTACTTTGAATAAATTAGAAATAAAAACTAAAAAAGTCTATAATGAAAAAATCTTAAAAACATTGTTGTCAAGTCTATAATGAAAAAATCTTAAAAACATTGTTGACATTTAGTTATTAGTAAAAAATAAGTAAAAAAGTATTTTTATATATAAAGTTCAAATCCTAGTTCATATCATATACGTAAGATATCTATTTCCTAACCAATATTTATTGTTAAAACTTTGATTAATTAATTTCACGGAAAATAAAATTGGATTTAAGTACATATTTCCCTTTTTTTTTTTTTTGATAATAGGTAACATCATGCAGTTCAAAAGTAATATACATTACTTGAAAGTAAAAACTAGCTTTTGGTAAATAATTTCATATAAAAAGAAAAATTTATTTATTATATACGTATTGCAATGTTTACTCTTCTATTTAATCTCCAAGCGGAGGTTATTCTAGAACTCAAAAAAGTTTTCTAGAGCTCATTTTGATCATTGGGTAAATGTTGCTAAAATTAACCTTTACTTGCTAAATACTTTTAAATTTTTATATATTATATATAAACCATAAACGGATTTCATCTTTTTTCATTCATTTTTTTTTTTTTTTTTTAGTAGTCAGCAAAAGTTGTAATGGCACCCCCCACGTGACACCTACTCGCGCCGGCCCTGCATATACAATTTATAATATGTAAAAGTTTTAAGTCATTAAAGACAAAATTAACAAAATACCTTTTTCTTATTTGAAAAAGTATTATTCTAATGCTAATTCAAATTAAGATTTTATTTCTATGAAATAAAGACGGAGCTCCCTAACTTTTAAAGACAAAAAATCACCAATTAATTTTTTTATCAACAAAACTAATAAAGTAAAAATTAAAAAAAGAATTAAATAAAAAACTTTATAAACAAACAGCTAGCAATATTTTTTTTTTGTTTATATTGTATTCGAATTGTTGGTACCTTAAACTTCAGTTTGTATTTCATCAATAAAGTAATGAATTTCTAAAGCTTCTTTTAAAATTTATCATATTGTTTAAGCAGAAAGAAATATTATTTTTTGTTGTCGTTGTATTTGGATGATTGATACCTAAAATTTCAGTTTGCCTTTTATTAACAGAATAATAAATTTCTAAAGCTTCGTTAAATTTTCCGATATTGTTTAAACAGGTTGCAATATTATTTTGGGTCGTCATTGTATTTGGATGGTTCATGCCTAAAATATTAATTTGTATTTTATCAACATAATTATAAATTTCTAATGCTTCCTTATACTTTCCTATATTGTTCAAACAGAGTGCAATATTATTTTTTGTTGTCATTACACTTGGATGGTTGATCCCTAAAATTTCAGTCTGTGTTTTATCAACAGAATAATAAATTTCTAAAGCATCGTTATATTTTCCCATATTGTACAAACAGATTGCGATTATATGTTTTGTTGTCATTGAATCTGGTTGGTTGATACCTAAAATGTTGTTTTCTATTTTATCAACTGAAGAATAAATTTCTAAAGCTTTGTTATATTTTCCCATATTGTACAAACAGAGAGCTATATTATGCTTTGTTCTGATTGTATCTGGATGGTTTATACCTAAAAGTTCAGTTTGTATTTTATTAACAGAATAATAAACTTCTGAAGCTTTGTTATAATTTTCCATATTGTACAAACAGAGTGCAATACTATGTTTTGTTATAATTGTGTTTGGATGGTAAATACCTAAAGTTTCAGTTTGTATTTTATCAACAAAGGCAGAAATTTTTAAAGCTTCGTAATATTTTCCTATATTAAACAAACAAAGTGCAATATTATGTTTTGTTGTCATTAAACTTTGATGGTTGATATCCAAAAATTCAGTTTGTTTTTTATCAACAGAGTAATAAATTTCTAAAGCTTCGTTATATTTTCAAATATCACGCAAACAGCCAGCGATATTTTGTTTCGTTGTTATTAGATCTGGATGATTTGTGCCTAAAATTTCAGTTTGTATTTTATCAACAAAATAGAAAATTTCTAAAGCTTCGTTAAATTTTCCTATATTGTACAAACATATTGCAATAGTATGTTTTGTTCTCATTGTGTTTGGATGGTTGAAACCTAAAACATCAGTTTGTATTTTATCAACAGAATAAGATATCTGTAAAGCTTCGTTAAACTTACCCATATTGTACAAACAGAGAGCAATATTATGTTTTGTTCGCATTGTATCTGGATGGTGCATACCTAAAAGTTCAGTTTGCATTTTATCAACAGAATAATAAATTTTTAATGCTTCGTTATACTTTCCCATATCGCGCAAACAACCTGCGATATTATGTTTTGTTGTCATTAAGTCTGGGTGATTTATACCTAACAATTTAGTTTGTATTTCATCAACAAAATAAGAAATTTCTAAAGCTTCTTTATACTTTCCCATATTATACAAACATAGTGCAATATTATGTTTTGTTTTCAATGTATTTGGATGTTGAACACCTAAAGTTTCAGTTTGTATTTTATCAACAGAATAAGAAATTTCTAATGCTTCGTTGTATTTTCCCATATTGAACAAACAGAGTGCAATATTATGTTTTGTTCTCATTGTATCTGGATGGTTGATACCAAGAAATTCAGTTTGTATTTTATCAACAGAATAAAAAAATTTCTAAAGCCTCATTATACTTTCCCATATCACGCAAACAGCCTGCAATATTATGTTTTGCTGCCATTGTATCTATATGCTTGATATCTAATGTTTCAATAAATATTTTTTCAGCAGAATAATAAATTTCTAAAGCTTCGTAGTATCTTCCCATATTGTATAAACAGAGAGCAATATTATGCTTTGTTCTCATTGTATCTGGATGGTTAATACCTAAAATTTCAGTTCGAATTTTATCAACAGAGTAATTAATTTCTAATGCCTCGTTATATTTTCCCATGTCGTACAAACAGAGTGCGATATTATGTATTGTTTTAATTGTGTCAGGATGGTTGACACCTAAAATTTCAGTTTGTATTTTATTAACATAGTAGTAAAGTTCCAAAGCTTCGTTATATTTACCCATATCGTACAAACAGAGTGCAATATTATGTTTTGTCGTCATGGTAGATGGATGGTTGATATCTAAAATTTCAGTTTGTATTTTTTTAACAGAATAATTAATTTCTAAAGCTTCGTTATATTTTCCCATATCGTAAAAACAGAGTGCGATATTATGTTTTGTTCTCATTGTATCTGGATGGTTGATACCTAAAATTTTGGTTTGTATTTTATCAACATAACAATAAATTTCTAAAGCTTCGTTATATTTGCCTATATTATGCAAACATAATGCGAGATTATGTTTTGTTCTCATTGTTTCTGGATGGTTAATACCTAAAATCTCAGTTTGTATTTTATCAACAGAATAATAAATTTCTAAAGCTGTGTTATATTTTCCTAAATTGAACAAACATAGTGCGATGTTATTTTTTGTTCTCATTGTATTTGGATGGTTGATACCTAAAATTTCTACTTGTATTTTATCAACAGAACAAGAAATTTCTAAAGCCTCATTTATATCTTCCCATATTGTACAAGCAGAGTGCAATATTATGTTTAGTTTTCATTGTATTTAGATGATTGCTACCTAAAAATTCAGTTTGTATTTTATTAACAAAATAATAAATTTCTAAAGCTTCGTTATATTTAGCCATATCGCGCAAACAGTCGGCGATATTATGTTTAGTTGTCATTGTATCTGGGTGCTTGATACCAAAAATTTCATTTTGTATTTTTTCAACAGAATAATTAATTTTTAAAGCTTCGTGATATTTTCCCATTTCGTACAAGCAGAGTGCGATATTTAGTTTTGTATCAAGCGTGAATAAATTATTTTCACCATAAGTTTTTGTATTAAAACTGAGAATAGCTTTTAGTAGTTCAATTGCTTCCTCAAATAAACCTTTACATATTAACAATTTTTTAATAGAAGCTGTCTTTTGATGAAATGATTTCGACATTCTTTTTCCGTTTGTACGAAACATATAAATAAAATGAAAAACCAAATAGTTTCCGTAATCGAAATGATCTTTTACTTCGTTCAATTCAACTTCAAAATAATTTTCGATTAGATCTAGATATGTATTTGTACTTGAGTTTCTATTTTGAAAACATCTACATGTCAACTGCGTTAGTTCGTGCATTGAATATTTTTTATCATTTAAATCGTTTAGTAAAGAATAACTCATTAGTAATCCAATGGCTTCATCTATTATATATTCATCGTTTATTTTCATATGATTTGAAATTTGGATTATAAGATTTTTACTTATATTTTGACCGTCGCAATAAGATAAACAGTTTAATATTTTAAATAAAAAAGGTTTACTTTTTTCTAATTTTATTAAAACTAAGTTAATTGCTTTTATTGCAGACTTTGATTCTTCTTCGGTTGGAAAGTTATTATTTTGTAATATTTCTGATGGTTTTGATCTATATCTATCTAAGTATTTTTCTATAGGAATTTTGTGTATATTTATATATTTTATTGCCTGAGTAATAGCAAACGGGTGATAACCAAGTTCTTTAACTAAGTTTCCCATTTTTTCATCACTGTTTTCTGTAATTCTACTTTTAACGTAAGCAAATGCTTCTTCTGGAGAAAAAACATCAACTAGCATTTTTTTTACCTTGTTTGACCACGTTCTCCATTGAGAGGTAATCAACGTAAAAGAATTTGGTTTTCTTGAAATGTAGATTGATAAATTTTTAACACTTTCATCATTGACATTGTCAAATATACACAAAGTCTTTTTATTTTTATAATAGTTGTGCATTTTTTCAACAACCACTTCTATGTTCAAATAATCACCTTTTGAGTCATAAACGTCAAACCCGATTATTTGGCATTGGTTTCTTATTGAAGTTTGTAACTTTCCGATTGCTGCGTCTATCCAAACAATGTTTTTATAAAAGTTGTAATTAATTTCACAAAACTTTCTAGCAATTTGTGTCTTTCCAACGCCCGACATTCCATATAATACCAAAATTGATTTGTTTCCATCTTGTAAAAAATAACTTTGAATTTCGTTAAGTAGATTTGCGCGTGAAAACAGGTTTTCGGAGGAAGTTTGAATACCTACGTTAAATTGATTTAAAAAAAAAACATCTTTACAAAAAAATATAAAAATATATTAGTTTCTAAAAATAGTTTTTTAATAAATTTTTATACTGTAATAAATTTATAAGTGTACAAAGTTTTTTCTAAACTAAACTTAATATAATAACATTATATTAAGTTTAGTTTATGCTTATTCCTCTCCAAATTAACATTTCACTAATTGCTTATGATTTTAATCTTGATTTATTTGTAAGTGATTCAAAAACCTAGCGTAACACTGTCTTGAAATTTGTAAAAATTGCCAATATCTCGCATTACCACAAGTAACTCGCCATGTTTATATAAACGCAGATTATTTTATTCACAGACATGTTGTATCTTGTAAAGTAGTATTAAAAATCTGAATAACAGTACCAATCACTAAACAACTTGCATGAGCCCACACTTTTCTCTTTTTGCCGGGTACAGCATAATCCTACAAACTTGCTTGCATCATTTAATCTCAGCGGAACACATTTAGAACTACACATTTCACAACTTACTTGATTAATTTTTTCAGGTTTGAGTTTCTTCTCAATTTTCTCTAGACCAAATCAGTTTTCATAAACTTTGCGCACACATGATTTAAACACACAACGTCATTATTTTCAATCTATTTCCTTAGTAAGCTCACCAAATCTAATTTTTTCAAGCTATCATTAATTCAAGCGGGCGTATACAATAGCGCTTACAAAGGACTTAATTATCGTAGGTGCAACATTCAATTCCAAAACAATTTGTGTAAAGCAAAAACTTTTTTTGCAAAATATCACATTTTTTAACGGCTTCAATATAACCCCAGTTTTTAACAATATAAATTTTTGCGTAAATTCATTACATCTGGTTTATTTTGCATTCTATTCCATTCTCTCAACTTATCAAGTTGTACATCTGCATCTTTTGTATAACATAAGTTAGTTGTTAGCTTCTATCTATTTCAAACCAGATAGGACGTTAGTATTATTGTTTCTTAGAAACTTTTTAAATAGTGGATTAGCCAATAGCAAAACCCTCTAAAATTATCTCAAATTTTTATCTTTTGCTTCAGAATATCTAACATGGGTGACTATGGATCATGTAGCCTCTTTTTGTAAATATGGTAGTTTTTGAAAAAAAACAAGAAGCGAAGATAGAGAACCTCCTAAAAGAGATGTGAGTAATTCTACAACATATAGCTGTAAAAATACTCACATCCGTAACATCTGGAGCATTATATAAATGAGATTTGTTATTATAGTTTTAATATGATTCACTAAAGTTTAAAATCAATACCTTAAAATTATTAGAGCAAATACTTGCAGTTTCTTTTGTTCTTTTAGAATTTCTTTCTTTGGAGACTACGGCTTCTTACAAAAAGTATCAATCATGCTCTGTTCCAAGTGTTTGCTGAAACACTGTAAAGCCTTTTTTTTCAAATAATACAACCAGTACTACAAGATCAAGTCCAAACGCAAAGTTGTTGTCTATAGCCATCACATGACAATAACGAGAAACTTGTAGACTGAAGAAGCGTAGTTGATGACAAACCAATGTTAAATTTTTAATGGGCTTTAAAATATCTTTTAGCAACGTGATTTAAAAATCTGGGAAAATTAAAAGTGTGTATTTATTTTCGTTGTTATAAGAATTAATGTTAAATATTATTAAATTGATCGTAATAACTTTGTATTTAAATATAAATACTTTGTATTTAAAATATTCTTTAATTTGTTCCATCTAAAAAACGTATAATTTGATTTTTGTAATATTTAAATAAAGATTATATTTAAATATTTATATAAAGATTATAGTATTATATTTTTTTCAATTCTAAAACCAAGAGTAAAAATATTTTACTCACAAAGGTTTCAGAGGGTCATACTATAAAACTAAAAATACAACCCAGTAAGAGCTCTTTTTTTTTATTAGAGGCTTGTATTTATTATCCGTAATAGAGTGAATATAAACAGTTATTTTATGTCAATAAAATAAAATATTAACTTGGTGTCTGATAGAAGATTGCTTAAATCTAATCGTCTGAATCATATATAATAGGGCAATTCCATTTTTTCCATTTAAAATTGGTATAGATGTGGAGAATTCTGTAACAAAAACTAAGAATAATGGTGTAACTATTTTTTAATTAAAATAGTTAATTGATTAGGGCGAGGTATTTTAAATGCTATTTTTATAAAAAAAAATATATATATTACAAGTTTAACTAATTATGTTTATAGCGCGCTGTACGGAACAGTAAAACTAATAAACTTCTATACAAATGATGTAAACCAACCGCCATAATGGTGGTAATTTTTTTTTTTAATAAAAAAAAAAGTTTAATTTTGTTACATATTCCCAACAATTTTTGTTGCAGTCAATATTCATATATATATATATATATATATATATATATATATATATATATATATATATATATATATATATATATATATATATATATATATATATATATATATATATATATATATATATATATATGTAGTTTTTATAGCTTTTATGTTTCGTGAATATCTTTGTTTAAACATGTGTTTATGTTTAGTAATACATTTTTTTCTGTATTGTATTATAGTCAGCAAAAAATTTATAATTTTTAAAAGCAATATTATAATAAATTAATATTATATATATATATATATATATATATATATATATATATATATATATATATATATATATATATATAATATATATATATATATATATATATATATATATATATATATATATATATATATATATATATATATATATATATATATATATATATATATATATATATATATATATATTAATTATAGATTATAATTTTATTTTAATTACATTATTAAAAATAATAATCTACAATTTCTACAATTTGTATTTAGTGCATTGATCTAATTGTAACTAAATAAGAAATAAAATATTGTATTTTAAAATATGTAACTGAATCTTATTTCAAATAGATAATAAATAAAATGGGAAAAGTTGCAAAGTCCCTTAAAAGTAGAACTCGCTGCACAAGTTCTCCGTTTGCAGGACTACCAAATGCTAGCGACTTTCCCACATTTAAACAAGTTATACAGTTCAGCTACAAACTCAATAAACAATTTACTGAAAAAAAAAAACTGATCAACAAATCGTTTCTCAAATAAGCATTAAACTTGTTGAGCTATGGAGAAAAGTGAACTCTAAACTCCCCTTGATCCACGAGAGAAGTATACGGAAAAAACTTGAGTTACTTTTTAAAAAAGTTTTATGTGCTGAACATAAAAAATCAAAAGGGAACAAAATTTTATTTGGAGAAAAATTTTGATTCATTGTTTGATTTGTCTGCTTGTAATTGTGAACTACCTGTTGCTAATTGTGATGACAGGTATAATAAAAACTTTTTCATAGAGTTTTAAATTTAAGTAATATTTTTATTAACTTACTTTAAATATTTTTCAAATTTATTCTAAAATGTAAATAATATTTAACAAATTAGTTAAATCATTTCTGCAGACTGGTTAGATGTGACATTAAAGATTGTTTTAAAAAGCATATATTATGCAACTATGATGAAGAAAAAAGGTATTTAGCAACTAAATTTTTAGACTACAAAAATCAATTTTTTAAGGACATTTACTACAGCAAAAAGTATTTCATTAGGAGTGTTTATTTTTTTATTTTTATTTAGGTACCAGTAAATGAAAAGGAGTACCTAAAAGACCAAAGAGCTAAAAAAGGTGGAAAGGGGTCATTTCAGATTGGCAAAATTGATCATAAAGGACTAATCAAATTAAAGAATAAACAAGTAATTGGAGCATTATACAAACAAGAGTTTTGTGTGGAAAGTCTTGAAGAATCAAATTTAGTGGTAAATAGGCATATGTATATTATTTGTTAGTTATTTGTATGTATAATTAAATATTTAGAAAGAAGTGCCTTAAATTGGTACTTAAATTGGTTTAACCAGTATATTTTTTAATTCAAATCTATTTAATTTTTGTTTAGTGTGATGATCCTTGTTTTGATGATAATGATTGTGATGACGGTGAAATTAAATATGATCCTGATTTTTATGAAGAGATGTCTACTTTACATAATTACAAACACTTGCCTAACTTTGCAAAAGCAGCAATACGTTATGGAATTAGTAACAATGCCGCTGCTCATTTAGGTACAGGATTACTCATTGACTATGGCATAGTAACAGCTGCTGAAAGAACTAATATCATTACAGAAAAGAAAGTTTTTAGTGAGAAGTTTAGAATAGGAGAACAACTTGAAATTGATCATAGTAAAGAAGTTTTTCAATTAAAAGTTATCGGAGTTAATGATAAAAAAGATAAAGAAACGCTTGTTCACACAATTGCTTACAATTCAGAAGGTGAGTCAATTATAATACCTGGAATTGAAAAAGAAGCACATCTCACATTTACTGCAGAAAGTGGAACAAAAAAAAGAAAATATTTAACACATAAAATTATTACAAGTGGAACTGGAGTTTCTAAAGCAAATGCAACTAAAGAAGTTCTAACTGAGTTTAACAGCACCGAAACTCTTGAAGCTATGGTTCTTGACAATACAAGTTCAAATACTGGTACAGACAATGGTCTCGTTGTTAAGCTAGAAAAATTTATAAATTACATTAATACATTACATTTAGTTGGATGTCAACTCCACCAAAATGAATTGCCATTAAGACAAGCAATTATTCCACTTGATGGAAACACAAATGATCCAAAGAAATATAAAGGTCCAGTTTGTTCATCGGTTTCAGAAAATTCTATTCATGAACTCCCTTTAATAGTTTTTTCTACAATAATGTCCGAAATTCAGTCATTTGTAGATAATCGTGTTGTTTCTGATTTAAGTAATGATCAAAGAAAATTATATGAATACACCATTAGTATATCTACAGGTAAAGTTTCAAAAAAATATGCAATGACAAAACCTGGACCTGTGAACCATGCAAGGTGGTTGACACTTGCATTACAGATTATGTATAAATAGACTAGAGAAACAAATCCATCGGCAGAGTTAGTTATGATAACGAAGTATATAGTCCAAGTATATTCTCCAATTTGGTTTGCTATAAAACGATCAGTTCATTATGAATATTCAGCAAAAATTCTGTTTAAATTGATTGAGTTGACTAAATTGCAAGATAAAAAGATACAAGAAGTCGTCTTTAAAAACTTAGCTGGAAATTCATTTTGCTGTTTACAGGAGAATTTTCTCTATTGCATGATAATGGACGATGAGAAAGTAAATCGCGACAAAGCCCTAGATTGAATACTCATTATTAAGAAGCTAAATGAGGAAAATAAAGAATTTGTTCCTAAGCTTAAACCCAAAACAATAATGAAAATTGATTTTGATTGTAACTGCTAGACTGATCTTGTTCAAATATGCCAAATTGAAGTGGAACCTCCTACTACAATTTATATTTCATCTGTTGAACTAATGAAAGCAAAAGAATCTGGAGAGGTTTTACTGCTTACATTTCTTCCAAACAAATCTCAGTCAGTTGAACATGCAGTTATGTCAGTAGCCGAAGCATCAAAACTGATTTATGGTCTCAAAAAAAACTTTATTCTTACTAAAGATCAGAGTAGGTAAAAAAATCATAGAAAAATTATTCATTTAAAATTAAAATTATTTTGTTCCAAGCATTTAAAAAAAAACTGTTAAATGTAACACTTGTAATATTAATTATAATAAGAACAATTTATTTGAACTTTAGTTATGTAAATTTATAAAAATAAATTTTTATTAGTTTCCCAAGGTTTAGGTATTAGAAAATGAACCTTATACGATTTTTTTTAAGCAAAATAAAAGGGTTAAAAAAAAAAATCATTTTTAAGCCATGCTTTTTTGTTTTTGGGGTGGTCTAGGCATTATTTAGGAAAGGTGACACAAATCTTAAATAGGCTTTTTATAAAAAAGTTCTCTAAAATAATTTTTTTTTTTTAATATATTGGTCAGAGCAGTGGGGAGGATTCCCCACACAACTTTACTAACTATTAACTGGAAGAAGAGGCAGTCTGAAAAAGCTGTTCTTTTATTAATTTTTTTTTTTTAGTAATACCTATAAAGCTATAAAGAGAAAGTTTCTTCAGACATTTATGAGTGGAGGTCCCCGGGGGCATGGAGAGTTACCAGATGGCCTAAGAAAAACCCTAATTGGCAACCCAATTATTCTGAATTTTTCTATATAAGTGAAGGACCTTATTTTTTTACGTAACTTTTCTTTGACACCCCTTAGACATCTGCTGACCGGGACTAACTGTCATGTCAATGATATTGATCATTATTATTTTTGTTCAACTTCTGTTTTGCTTTTATCATATTGTATTGCATGGGTGGTTGGCCGTAAAATATTTAAATTAATGTTCTTTGCTATCAGCGATAGCTAACAACATTGTTAAAAGCCTTAAACATAAGATTTGAACCAGTTTTTGTTAAATGCTTTATTCAACGAAAGTTTATGTATTCGCATAAAAATAACCAATTTTATCAATTTTTAAATATTAAAGCCCGAATCAGTTTTATGTTTTTTTAATTTTTTTTAATGTGCTTAGTTTTATACATTAAATCTTCCACGCCCATACCAATTTTTGTTTTCGAAAAATTTTGCTCAGTGGAATTGCCCTAATATAGAACGTTAAAAATTAAAAAAAAATATTAGCCTTAAAAAAATTAAAACGAAAGAATGCCACAGAGTTAAATACTCTTCAAATAATAGTCTTCATCTATTAGGCTGGTGCAGATGTTTTGTTTCCAGTAGAGGATGTTGATTGCCGGATCTTCTTGACTAATGCATGGGTTTTGCTTGTGTCTCTTTTTATGACTAGGCAACTCATTCTATTATCTACTAATGAGGGTACAGCTCTAAAACTCAGTTTTATGGCTCTGAGGCCGGCTTGTAGTCAGACTACATGATTTCTGTGGTAGCTCACAGAGAAGCTGATTCCATCAACAGCTAAAAAATATTACAGTACTAACAGTACCATGCTGCGCTTTGATGGTGTCCCTATTTTTACATTTCGCGTGCATTGTCAAGGCTACATTTGGATCCCTTTGTTACGGCTCAGACTTTATAAATAGTATTGTGGCAATAGCTTGGCTTTTTAAACAGTGTACTAAATACTGTCTGTGTAAAAACAAAAAAAAACCATCGTCATCACCAAGTTCCCTAAACCACTAATAATCGTGGTCTTCGAAGTAACTTTTCTTCTGTTTAATTTTATTTCTTGTAAAGTTCACCAGACCAAATTTCTCTTAGTAAAACAAATTTGAAATCAGCTGTCTTATTTTGTAATCTTAGTTTTGATGGTTATCTTCCATTAATTTCTCAAATTAATGGAAGATAACCATCATCAGACTCAAACAGTCACATGCTAGGCCTGGGCATTTACATTCGTAAGAATTAACCCATTTGTCGGAAAACTAGGTTTGAATCCACATACTATTCTTAAATGTGCTTTCATTTTGCACCACATATTCTATTGCCTTTCTCTTTGTTCTATATCGCTCTCCTTAATCTAAAAGTTGCACTTTTTTTGATGTTATTTCTGATTAAATTGACCAAGCCCCCTCTCTTTATCCATCAGCCGGTATGGAAGTTGGGTAGAAATCTTTTGTCTTTCTGTTGACAAATGTGCTTCTTACATAATTTCGTGGATTCAGGCTGACATAGATTCAGGCTCACAATATTTTATTCCTAATTGACAATTCCAGGTCAAACCTCACTCTTCTCCATGGTTTTCCTAACATTGTGCTGCTGCAATTTTCAATCGAAACCGTATTTATCAGCTAAACAATTTTCCAGAAAACAGACGTCTGTTTATTACTGCTAGAAACCGTTGTAAAAAGGTTTTGTCTAATGCCATAACCGCATTTTCATGTCATGAAATCTCATATTTCATTGCAAAAATTAGACTCTCTTGACTTCTGGAGAACCCTTATTAGTATCAATAAAAGGGAAAACCTGTTATTCCACCTCTCTTATATGATTCATACTCTCTCACCTCACTTAAAGACAAAGCTGAAATGTTAGCTAATAACTTCTCATCAATATCATCTATTAATTCCGCCAGTTGCGTTCTATCTGGTTTAGCCGTCAAAGAGGTTGATCCGTTGTTTGGGCTCACGGTGGCTGGTGAACTTAAAATTCAGATAAAACAATTTTTTTCAGCTAATCGTTATTGCAATAATTTAGATCTTCCTATATTTATGAACGGTAATGTACTCGATGAGTCATAGGATTAACTATTAATTCTGATCTTTCTTGAAAACCATATTAAATCCGTTGCAAAATTAGCATTTGCTAAGGTTGCATGTTTATATCAAGCTCGACACCTTCTTACTACGGATTTCAATTCTCTATTTCTATAAATCTCAAATCCGCCTTTTATGGAATTATGTTGCCATATCTGGGGTATATCTTCTAATGATGCTCTTTCTCTCTTAGACAAGGTGCAAAAACGCATAATTGGACCTGCTCTTGTAGCCAACCTTCAACCATAACCACATCGTCGTAGTTTTGCTTCTCTTTCTCTTTTCTACAAATACTATAGTAGGCGCTCCTCTCAAGAGCTAGCGACTCTTGTGCCATCTACTAAAATTATTACTGTTTTTACAGGTCATTCAATTAAGTCTCACCCTTTTTTCTGTGACTGTTCCTAAGTGCTCCAAAAGCTCTTGTTCGTCTAGCTTTTTTCCTCAAACATCAGTTCTTTGGAATTCGTTTCCTTTATCTTGCTTTATTGATTCATAAATTTTGAAATTTTTTAATTTGTCTGTCAATCGTTACCTTGCTTTACAATCTTCATCTTTTCCCTTCCAGTAATTTGAAACTCTAATAGTGGTTGTTTGCAGCCTTGTTAAAAGCAAAGATATTAAAAATACAAATAATTAAATAAATTTAATTAGCAATATTACTCTAAAAATCAAGAATAAATTATCGAATTCTGAAATAAAATTTTCAAATTTTTTTTGTAAAAGAAGTAGATTTTTACATATTGAAAATAGACAAAACAGCTATATTCTACAGATATTTTTATTATTATTATTATTGTTGTTATTACTATTATTATTATTATTATTATTATTATTATTATTATTATTATTATTATTATTATTATTGATAACATATTATTATTTTAACATTATATTTTCTCGCTGAATAAATAATACAAGCTTCATAAACATACAAATGAAAAATAATGTCAAGTTTAAGTCAATAATTATTTAATTTTATTTTTGATTCAATAAGGTTGGGTTAAATTCATTACATAAGTTAAGTTAACTTAGTGTTTCAGATCATTTTATTTATTTGATCTAATTTGAAAGGTATTTAATGTTCAAAACTGATAAAAAATAAAGCAATTTATGAATGTCACATAAAGCAATCTGAAAAATTACAGATTTAAATCATGCGACTTATTAAATGTTAATAAAAACAATAATGAGTTTAAAAAAACACAATAAGATATTCATTTTTTCATTAATTTCTATACTTAATTACTTCAAACTTTCAATAAAGAGTGCTTATAAAAACTTTCCATAAAATGCGCTTATAAAATGCCAAAGATCAATAAAGCAATAGACCCAAATCAAATAAATTGTAACATTATTTTTGGTTTTTACAAGATCATAAAACTATACTATTTAAGGTCTTTATTTGTTTAATATAACAAAAAACATTTCTTGATCAACTAAAGATAGCCAAAGTTACATTAATTTGTAAAGGAATGTGTGAGTGTGTGCTGGAGGGGGGGGGGGGGGGGAGGTAATTATCAAATATAGTTAAGTATTGTTCACTTTAAGAAAGAACTCTTTAAAATAAAATTTATGATCATCTTTCCACAAATAGTATACTAAATACAAGCAAATAAAAATTAAAAAATAATAATAATTCCACCAAACACGCAGTGCTTCATCTAAATAGAAATATTGCAGATTCGTTTGGGAAATCACAATTGGGTCATAGAGTTTTTATTGATCTATTAAAGCATTTGATACAAATGATAATGAGAGTTTTTTTAAAATGCTTAAAAATAATGACATTTATAGTAGTTTTTTAAAGTTGCTTAAAATTATTTATAGAATTGTATACGGTATGTACAAATTGATGTATTTTTCTCTTCAAATTTACTACATATAACATGTTGTTTGCTCCAAGGGTCTATAACTAGGAACACTTTTTTTACTCATTTGTATTTATAATCTTTATATTGCTTCAAATTTATTTACAGTAATGTTTGCTGATAAAAAAAACTATTTTTCTAGTAATATCTTTCATTAGATCCGGTTTTCCTGCTACTGATAGTCATGTAACTCAGTAAACCTGCTTCCCGTTTTACTGCTTTAGTAGACGTTTTTTCTATAAGGACAAAAAAAAAAACTGTTGACAAAAAAGACATAAAAATTTAAAAGTTATATGAGTCAGGAAAACATGAAGATGGGAGAGACTTCCAAAGGGTTAAAATGTGAGAAAAAAAGTTAGACAAATAAAAGCTTTTAGTGTAGGTAGGTACAGATACAGTAAAGGAATGAAACTTTGCTGAATGACGAATCTAGCGAGAATAAGTTTTAGTTGATGGAAGTAGAAATAATAGCAACCATGATTGTATTTTTAGAAAAAAGAAAGAGATACAACTTTACAACGATGGGAAAGAGGCTTAAGCTTGGCAGATAAGGCAACGTTTTACAACAACGTTCTAACAACGTTTATAAAGCGTTTTTTGGCATTATCTAAAAGAGAAAGTGCATCTTTTAGAAGAGCTAGACCAAAAATGGAAACAGTATTCTATAGAGGAACAATTAAGAAATTTGTAGAGGTAGAAAATGGAATCAGGATTTAGAAAGCATCAAGCACGATAAAGAGGAGCAACCTTAGTATATGTTATGTTAATTTAGAAATCAATTGTATATATAATTTCCATAAAGGGTTAATAGTAAACAATAATCCGAAAAGAAGTAAAGAAGAGGACTGAATAAGAGGGTTCTTATTCATAAATAAAAGAATGTTGTTTGCAATTGTTGTTTGAAATAATTAACTGAGTTTTTTTGAAGTTAAAATTTGCAAGCTGTAATATAAGCATCTGTAAAATAAGCATCTGTGAGCCCAAATCTGTTATAGAAATGAGATCAGATTTACAATCAGCTGCTTGTTTTCAGCGTTCAGTTTTATCTCTTGATTCCACTAATATAATTCTACCTAATAAAGCCGACAAAAAATGTTGTTCCACTCTTTGACATTGGTATCTGACACTACATCTTCTCTATTTTATAGTGATAACCTGCTTAAACTTTTTACGGCTTGTGATCCGGGAAATATACATGTTATAGTGTTGCAGATGTATTCATTGGAGCTGCCAATTATACTTTTAAACCTATTTAACATGTGCTTATCAGAGTCTTGTGTTCCAGCTTGCTGAAAAGCTGCATCTGTTATCCCTACTTTTATAAATTTTGAAGATCGATCTGACTAGTCTAACTACCCTCCTATTAGCCTTCTTCCTATTGTAAGGAAGGTTTTTAAGCCTTTTATTAACATACACTTTTTCTCTTATTTTGAATCTAATGACTTACTTTCTGATCATCAATACGGTTTTTGATCTTCTTGTTCTACTGCTGATTTGGTGACGACAATAACCAATTGGTTTTAATGTGCATTAGTTAGATGTGGAAAGGTTAAACCTAATGCTCTTAAGATTTTTAAACCCTTTCATTACTGATGATACTACCATTATTATTGTCTTGATAAGAAGCCAACACTCTCATATTGTTTGCAGTGAGCACTTAAGCTTGAAAATGATCTTACTTCTGCTATAGAATCAGGCTCTCGGTGGCTGGTGAACTTTAACTTATATAAAACCTTTTTTAGGTAATAGTTAACGCAATAATTTTGATCTTCCTATACTTATTAATGCTAATGAAACCATATATCAAGTACAAGTCTTATTTATAGATTATAATCTTTCTTGAAAATATATATATATATAAATTATAATCTTTCTTGAAAATCATATTTAAAATCTATTGCAAAACTAGCTGCCAAGATTGCTTCTTTTTATCTTACTTTTAATTCTTTAATCAACATTACATTATTTATACTTATATATCTCTAGGCCATCCTTTTATGAAACACTTTTGTTATATCCCGAACGTATCTTCAAATGATGCCCTTTCTTTTTTAGACAAGTTGCAAAAACAAATTGTTAACATAGTTAAACCTACTTTTGTATCCAACCTTTAACCATTAACACATTATCGTAATGTTGCTTTTTTTTCTCTTTTCTGAAAATACTAAAATTGGCCGCTGCTCCACTAGCGTCATTTAAGTCATCTACTAAAATTCATTCTTGTGTCACTTGTTTTCAATTTGGTATTATCCACTTATTGTGCCTACTTCTAAGTACTTTAAAAATTTTTTTTGGTCTAGCCTTTGTCTCGAGCATTACTTGTTTGGAACTTGCTTTTTTAAATTTGTTTTCCTGATTCATATAGTTTGCAGTTTTTCAAACCGTCTGTTATTTGTTATTTTGCTTTATAAATTTTCTTCTTTATCTTACAGATACTTCCAACTCTATTAGTGGTTGTTTTCGGCCTTTTTTGAAGTGAATATGTTGAAAAAATTATAACAATACTTTCTTAATTTTTTTAAATGACATCAACATGGAGCTAATTAAAAATCCATGGTTAGGTCAGATAAGCTATCAATTGTCATAGAATGTACAAATGGACTCTTTTTCATCCAAATTCCACCAAATTTCCTTTGATCATAGGACTCATATATATTAATGAAATTCAATTAGAACAAAGTTAAACTTGTTTTTTTTTAGTGTTCTTATTGATGAAAATCTGATATGAAAAAATCATGTTGAAACCATGCGTAACTAAGTCTCAAAAATAGTGGAATATTATACTAAACAAGAAATTTCTTGTTTAGTATAATATTCCACTATTTTTGAGACTTAGTTACGCAATAGACATGCATTAACTCAACCCTATTAATTACTTATCCAATGCTTTGTAAATTTTTCAAAAATCGCATGGAGAAGTGCTAAAAAAAGTAAATTAAATCTTCTTTAACAGCAAAAGAGTCATCTTGCATGTCTGATAAACTTTAAAGATCTTTATAGTTGCAAAACCTGATTTATTTGAAATAAATATTTTTAAAAATTTACCAACTAAATGTTTTTAATATTCTTTGCTTTATATTCAAATGTAAAAAAGACTTAAATCCTATATCGTTTCAAAATTTATAAGCTATAAAGCCCAAAAACATATATGTAAGAAATAATCCTATTTGTTAACATTATTCGCATAAAAATTTCGTAAGATCTCGTATATCATATTGCGGAGCTTTACTTCGGAATCAAATAGTTAAAAATAACTTTGACTTTATCCGATGTTGAAACTTTTTAACTTTCAAAAATAAACTAGAAAAGTTTTGAGTTCGTTTAAATGTAGGGGTGGGAGTTAAGGTTAGTTTTAGTCTAACTAAAAATACTTAACTAAATTATTAGTCTAACTAAAATTAGTTGATTAACTTTTTAGGTAACTGCAATTACCTGAACAACTTTTTAGCTAACTAAAATTAGTTGACTAACGGTTTAGTTAACTCAAATTAGTCGACTAAATATTTAGTCTAACTAAAATTAGTCGACTAAAGCAAGATTTAGTGCTTGAAAAAAGAAATAATCTTTCGCATAAAAGTTTTACACACGAGGAAGCTTTATTAAGGCGATAAATATTATTTTATCGTAATTAAACACTTTACTAATTGTGAATCCTAGAGCCCAGTAGAAAAAAACTGTTTTTCAAAAAAAATGTTTTAAGCAAAATTAGATTATTTTTTTCCCAGCTCGGAGACAACTGGCTATGAAGTTGTTACAACTGTTTATAAACACCCAATCAGCATGGAATATACAAATAATGCCCTTTAGTCAATTAAATCAAATTTGGTACGCTTATTGAACGTTTAACTTATATTTTTTATGTGCTGCTTCCTATAGGTAGAGTGCAATAACAATTGCACATCAAAAATAATCTCCCCTGCCAAGGCCGTACTGACGTGAGTATGGGCACCTTTCCAGGGTTACAATATTCTGTCGGTTTTGTCGGTAATTTGGAAAATTTGAAACTCGGTCGGTTAAAATTGCAACTTGGCTTTTAAATAAAAAAACCCTACTTTGGTGAGATTTTTATGGTAAGAAAGCTTATTTCATTTCGCCCCCCTCCTCTCCATACGTCTTCCTTCTTCAGTGCAGCCCTGTCCCCTGCGATATTATAGGAAAGAATTCAATCTCTAATTTTCACAACAAATTAACGACTCCCCTCCCCACCCCTTCAAATATCAACCTCTCCTAACGGCGAATATAACCCGTAAACACTACAGTTGTTTATGACATTTTAATTACTTGAAAAATGCAATACGTAGTTTTTAAGCACTTCAAAATACGTGTAAAATCGGGTCAATTAAAATTCAATAACTTTTTTATTATATTTATTTTTATATTTTTTCATTAGACAGATGTTTAAAAAAATGCTAAAGAATATATAAATATTAAAAAAAATTCATACTATTAAAATAATAAAAGCAAAAAAAAAAGTTTTCTGTTTTCGGCAACATTATGATAAAACCGCACACTTAATAACATTATAATCGCATATTAATTTTTTTAATTTTCAATTTTTTCTTTATCTTTATTTTAAATACATTTTAAATTTAAAAAACTATATTAATTTTTTAATTTTTTGTATCAAAAAAAAAAAAATCAATTTTACACAAAAGAGTTCAAATACTAAATTTAACAATAAAATGAATCAAAAATATTTATTACTAGAAAACACTTCAGTATTAAATTTAATGAATTTAAACTAAATTTAAAAATTTCAAATTTTCGTACAAAAACATCAACATTTAAAAACATTCAGTTGCATACGTAAGCATAAGTTTGCATACGTTTCGCTTTGCATGCATAAGTGTTTAATGCGTCAGAGAAAAAAGGGTTGATTTGGTGCACTGGTAGCAGGCGTATATAAAATCATTGTTGAAATACAATACAATATTGGAAATACATGTTAATTTTGATACCAAAAATGTAAAAACATTTTGCTCATTTACTAACAATTTTATATAACCACTAATTTATTTATTTAAATCTAAACTTATTATTTTGTCACTATCATCACCGGAATCATCATCTTCATCGTCATACCGGAATCATCATCTTCATCGTCAAATGATAACTTAAATTTTTTTGATTTGATTGTCACCTTTTTAACTGGAATTATACCACAAGTTTTTTTTGTCCAATGAAATTCCGACAAAAATTCGCATTTAAAATAAAAAAACGCATTTAAAATTTTGATTTCTCGTATTTTTCAAAGAATTGAAATTTTTAATAATTTGGATCCAAAAATGTGGCACATAATAAAACCGGAATATTGTTATATACTGTAGCTTACATGGACGGCACAAGTAGGTAACACGAAAGGAGTGCCTTTAAAATTTTACATACTAGATAGAGGAAAAAAAAATTCTTGTTTTTTTAAATTTACCAAGTACTGCTCTCAAAATCTACATTTGCCGACTTACTTATCTAAAAGAATCAAGTTGGCTTCCTAAATGAGCTAAAAGTTCATTAATGGGATGTCACACACAAAACCAGCCAACCCATCCCTACACCCCTTTGTGCTGGCCTTGGTAGCTTATTCAATTCTATAGGTATTTGTGTTTTACCATGTTTACTTTTTGGATTTTTTATGAAATATTTTCTTGAAGTATTTTGTTTATAATATTTTCTTGAAGTAATTTGATACACTGATACTAAACCTTTGGCACTGAAAATTGAAAGAAAATTATTTTGATATTTTTTATTTTTGCGGTATTATGCGATAAAATGATTATGCATTCGCAATCTTATTCAAAAGTTCTAATAAAAATGATATCATGAACCTAAATTATTTATATTATATATTTATAAAATTCTTTAGTTGGACTAAAAAGTCGGGTATATTTAGTTAACTAAAAACTTAGTCGGTTACTTTAAGTTGACTAAAAAGTTAGTCGGCTAATTTAAGTTAACTTAAAACTTAGTCGGTTAACTTAAGTTTACTAAAAAGTTAGTCGGGTAATTTTAGTTTACTAAAAAACTAGTCGACTAATTTTAATTTACTAAAAAGTTAGTCGACTTATTTTAGTTACGGTATTTTTAGTTTAGTTAGTTACAATTTTTAGTTTTGGTCACAACACTATTTAAATGCAGTTCTCGTTTATATAGGTTCTCTAAATGTAATTTAAAATATTTTATTGTATTTTTTATTGTATTAGTAAAAAGTCTTATATATTTGGAATACCTATTTTTAATTGGATTATTTTCTTAAACGATATTTTCATTTTATATTTTTTGAAATAATTGGTTTATTTTTATTGTATTGAGAAATTTTCTCTGTGACAAGATTTGTTATTTCTTATTAAGAGATTTCCTTCGACTTTCCGTGTTCTTTATATTATGTACAGTACATTTTACTAGAAAATATTATTATAAGAAAAAGAATAAAAAAAAGCAAACAAAGTAAAACTTACTACGGCTTATTTATTATTACTTATTACGGCTTCTTCAAAATTCTGTTCATTCAGTGGATAAAGATGTTTATGGGTAAATTAATTACCCATAAAGTAATTCTTTGCAGTTTTTAAAATGTTATTAGTTATACTTTAGTTTTGAAACTGTAAAAATAGGTTTTACGGAAGATGCAACAATAAAAACTTGTCTGCATTTGTTAATATACAAAATAATTATGAAACTTAAGTTATGTATATAAAAGTAGCAAAGAAAGTATTCATACACGGTATGTAATGATATTATATTTTAAAAATATTACTTTTATGTTGAATTATGAGTGTTTTACGTATTTATAATTGCGATTAATTTTATTGTATTTAGAACAGAGTTTGTAAAGTGTATTAAAATTGTATTGGACCGATTAACTTATATTACAGTTAAATTATTTGTTTTTTTTGTTTTTGTATTTGATTTTAACTGATTGTAAAAAAATTTGAAATTTAGTTAATAACAGATATTTGTTTACAGGACTCTTAATCACATTAACATTATAAATAAACAACTTTTTATATTAAGTTAATGAATTCCTAGTTTTTCATAGTTTCATAACTTTTATCGCTGGATCAAATTGAAAAACCCATAATAATATTATATTTTTTACGCCTTTTTTTTGTATTTTCTTAGATTATTTTATAAAATTGTATAAAACTTATATTAAAATTTAAATAAATCATTAAATATATTATTAAAATGTTTTTTTCGCGTAAATAACAATTTAGCTTAGCATGCTAGTGTCTCCATAAGCATTGTTCTTACAATGTTTAAGGTAACATCTTTAAGATATATTGTTTCCATCCTTACCAATCGTAGTATAAAAGTTATCCTTAATGGTCAGCACACTTCTTCATTTCCTTTAAATTCATGGTTCCTTAAGTTTCTATTGTTGGACCTATTTTTTTTTTTATATATACTTAGCGGACCATTTGTGGCAGCCACTAAAAGTGGCTAGCCGATATCTAGCCAGTATTAAGATGTTTGAAAGTTATCAGCTTGTCAATTATAGCGTTTGCCAGTAATATTTAAATAAGTAACCGATCAGCAAAATACCAATGAACCTCTATAAGAAAAGTTTACCAATTTACGAAAAAAATTCAAATGCAAAAACTTTTCAATCAGTAAGTATTGACATTGCTTTAATTTTTTTAGAAATGTTTACCTTTTCATATCTACAAATCTTCGAAATATCATAAATGTTTTTGTAGTTTTTTTTTTATTTTTTAGTTTGGTAATTAATTATTTTTAAATAATTTTTTATTTGGAAATTGTTTTCACGTCACGTTGCTTAAATAGATGCAACACATCCCCAGAAATTTTTTTGTTATCAGAAGACTTCTTCTTATTTCAAAATTGAAAGGGAGAAATTACGTATTTTAGGCGAGTGCTTAGTAATTTTGTTGTTGAAGAGAGGTAACTAAGAGCTATGTAGCATACTCAAATTTTTAGTATGTTGATAATGGTATCAGATGAGGATGAATTGCAAAAAGTTGAGGTAATTGGAACTAACCCAACCCAGTATTGACCTCGAACTGCCCCCTTCCTAGAACTACGTCTCCTAAGCGAATAAAATTTTATTTTTAGTTTTATCATAAATAAGACTAATATTAATTGTCAGATTTCAGGTTTTATCGAAAAATATTATTTTGGTTAAGATTTATGACCATAAAAAGTTGAAAATTCTACAAGTTTAACCCCTAAAATAACTTTGATTTGTCGTATCTTTCAAAACAAGATATTGTTTTTTGATGAAATTTAGAATCTGTCGATGAATTTAAATCTAGTTTAATATAACACAAATAAAACTTGAAAAATTCTAGGGAACCATACACTAAGGGTGGGGTATTAGGGGTCCGATAGGGTTAACTACAACTACTTTATATTTGTAAAAAAAGAATTTCTGGTATATTTGGTTAAATTATTTATTTATATTTTGCATTTCTAATATAATCACATCATATATTAGAAAAAATATGCCCAACAATTTTTCATAAGAGGGTAATATTATACCTGGAAATTGAAAGCTACTTAAAAAGAGTTTGTAGTTGTAAGCAACAACTGCTTTTTTTAGCGCTTCAATATAGTTTGGCCTTTGTTCTCGAATTTTTCTTCTTTGCCTAAACTGATTGACATCCAGGTGAATAGATTCGGGAGCTTTTTTCGTCCAGAAACCTAAGCGTACAGAATATAAAATGCACAAAATAATTTCTTAATATATGATATGATTATATACCACAAGCTTTGCTATTTTTTTATTTTTGTCCCTGTTAATAAAGGGGGTTGAACAACATTTGTGAACGTTTTTTGCATTTTTAAATTTTGCACTATCAGATATCCATCGGTTATACAATCTGAACAAATATTCTAAAAAATAATGATCAGCTTTTTGAAAGTTAGAAGATGCAAAACAGACAAGGGTACTTTGATGGTGCAGTTTGTTTTCCGACCCTTTGAAGCAATACCTTTATGGCTTCAGACCCTGTGTAATCTAATGAAGAAATTTTCAATTTATCCAAAATTATCTGCAGATTATGGTATAATTTGTTCAATAAAAGCAAAATGGCAAGTAAATTGTACTATATTATGCTGACCATTTTGACCGATGGATATCTGATGGTGCAAAATAAAAAAATGCAAAAATGTTCACAAATGTTGTTCAATCCCTTTTACTAAAAGGGACAAAAATAAAAAATAGTAGAGCTTGTTAATATTTCCAGGCTACATATACTTTCAGGTACTATAGACAAAGTTTTAAAAGAAATTAGAAACAATTTGTTCAAAAACAAGGAGTGTGGGTTAAAGGGTGTCAACCAATATTTGTCTACAATAAATATCTGAAGAATATTCTATTAAGGGCAGCATCGTTTAGAAAGCAACGCTTGCAATAGCTTGCAAAGAGCATAGGCAGCTTTGAGATGTTTTTTCAGGAGTCCAGTCTTGGAGATCCTATATCCAAACACATTACGGTACATAGATATTTTGGAAAAAGTAGTCCATGGCTGTTTTGGAAAATCATTAAGCTCATACTTATACTTATTAAACTCAAACTTATGTCAAAGATATAGAGCAGTTGTCTACAAGCTACAAAAATTAAGCTAAAAAAACAATTCCTTTGAAAGTACACATAGTCGAGCAACATATTATCAAATTCATTGATACGAAAGATGCAGTCTTCGGTATGATAAATAAATTTTAGGTTTGACAAAATATTAAGTTTATATTATTTAATTATAATAAAAGTAAATAAATACTTATTATTACAATAATACAACAGTTAATGCAAGTTTAAACTTGCATAAACTATGACGATTATTCATTAAATAGACTAAAACTTATTTTGTGCATCTTATATTCTGTACGCTCAGGTTACTAAACCAAACAAGCTTTGGAATCCATTCGCCAGGATGAATTTTTTTAATATATGATATGATCATATAAAACGTGTAAAATATAAATAACAACTTAACCGAATAGACCAGAAATGTTTTTTTTTACGGCCATAAAGTAGTTGTAGTTAACGCTATTGGACCTCTAATACCCCATCCTTAGTGTATGGTTCCCTAATATAGTTTTTTTTTATGTTATATTAAACTAGACCTAAATTCATTAATAGATTTTAAATTTCATCAAAAACAATATCTACTTTAATGGTAACGACCATTCAAAGTTATTTCAAGGGTAAATTTGTGGAATTTTGAACTTCTTTTGGTCATAAATCTTAAACAAAAAGATATTTTTTGATGAAACCTGAAATCTGTTGATAAATTTTGGTCTTGTTTATCAAAGAATTAAAAAAAAAGTTTTGTTAGTTTAGGAGACGTAGTTCTAGGAAGGGGAAACTCGGGGTCGGTACGGTTAGCTTCAATTACTTCAACTTTTTGCAATTTATCCTCATTTGATACCATTATTAACATACTAAAAAGTTGAGTAAGCTACATAGCTCTTAGTTACCTCTCTTAAACAACAAAATTACTAGACACTCGCCTAAAATACGTAATTTCTCCCAAGGTCCTAGGTGAAAAAAGTTGTTTTTTAAATTTTTGAAATCTGGAAGAGTCTTCTAATAGTAATAATAAAAAAAAATCTGGGAATGTGTTGCAAGGTCTCAGAGCATCTTCCTAAGTACCGTGACGTACTGTCCAAATTTTTTCACTCAAGTAAAATCAAAAAAGTTTAATGCTACTCATTTATTGGCGCTGCACATAACAACTCACTATTGTACACAACTTCACAAAGAAAAAAAAATGGTAAAGCAGGACAGACAGTTTTTAAATAAGGAAAGCGAATAAAAAAATATCTTCAAATTAAAAACTGTTTTTTATACCTTTGTGAAAAATGTAAAAAAGAATAATATAAAATATCTTACTTGTCGAGGCCTGTGCCATGTTAACAGTGCAAATGTTAATCTAAAACAAAAACATTATAATTTTTACTTTTGCTAAAAATAATCATTTTCTTTCTTGCTGCTTTATTTTACTGTTTTAAATTTATAATATAATTTGTAATGCTCCTCAGTTTCCTACCAAAATCCTAGCTGCCACTTTATTTATCACATTTTTAATATATTTATAAATCTTTTATTAATTAATGATACCAGACATGCCAGGCATATTATAGGTAAAATTTGCAGTCTCACACAGTTTATAAAATCTACAACCGCTTTACATTGTTTGGGCATAAAGTGTTGAAATAGTTACAGTTATTTTCAGAAAAATAATTTTTAATATGTTGTTAACTATTAGCTAAAATCTATTTCATTTATAAAGTTATGAAATAACAACAGTATTGAATTATAACGGTACAAGGATCTAGTTTCTTCAATTATATTGATATCATGTTTTTTTAGTTTTGATTCTTCATCAATTACCAGACTTTAAACTTTAAGTATTTCAACTTTTCTGCAACTGATTATCCATAAGTAATGAAATAAAATTAAGTTTAATAGTTTTTAATTTGTATATTTCTTTAAATTTTAAGTTTATTTTGAGGGGTAGGCATATACTTTGTATATACTAATATGTTAAATATGCCGTTATTATTAATGAGATTTTATTTTTGAGCAATATGTTTATTATACTCAAATACACTTATATTAGTAAAGTTAAGAGTTGCTATTCTTAGCAAATACTTTTATTGGTGAATAAAAGTACAATGTAATTGTTATTTCTTCAGAAGTGGTACAAAACTTTTTTTTTTTAACAAAATCATGAGGCAAAGAAAATTTTCTTAATTGTCAGATATATATATTATATATGTCATACAAATTACACTAATATATACAAATATTTCTATAAGAAAGCGATAACGAGCTTGTTCTAAAAACGTTTCTATTTGCACTATTTAAATGCTATATATGCACCTCTTAGTTTCAAAGTAAATTAAAAAGAGGATTGCTATATTTGCAGTAAAGTTTCATATCAATGTTTATAAGGATTTACTTCAGTGATATATCTTCAAAACGGAAATTGTCTAATGCGGTAGAGAAGCTTCTTGTACGACTAAAGAAAAAATTGAAAGGAGTAGATACAAATTGCAGTATTACTTCTTTTTATGGAAGAACTATTTGTCTACTCTTAGGAATAAATCTTTTACTAGTCCTGGAACTACCGTTAAAACTGCATTTTTATTAGTTACTACTTTGGTTTCTAGTGGTTTGAAAATACTTAAATTGCTTGCTAATCCTTTTGCTACTAACACTAATTCTACTTCTTTCGACTCTGCATTTAAAGTTACTTCGGCAATCTTGATTTTGCGATAATTCTTCATAAAGATCGCATACTGTTTAAAACTTTTTTTTTAATACCAAACTTTGTTTATCGTTTCTTATTTTCTTAAACTTTCCGCATCACGTACGTATTTAAATATAGTACTTTTAAAGACCATATTTTACTTCATACCATAAAAAAATATTTTTTATGTAATAAATTACCTCAAAAACTTTACGTAAAATTATGAGATATTAGGTGATATATAAATTTTTCTTTATTAAATATAAAAATTAAACTTTCTATTAACATTTAGGGATGTACCGAAGCTAAGATTTTGCCCAAGCCGAAGCTTCGGTCGAAGTCACTCTGCCGAAGCCAAAGCTTTTGCTTTTACCTAGATAAATTTGCTATCTTTCAAATCTAGCTATCTAGTGATAATACCATTTGCTAGAAAATAATTTATAACATTTTACTACAACTATTATATGTGCTGCATATTGTAAAATATTTGTACTGCAAATCAAAATATTTTAGCGCACAAGGTATTTTACTACAACAAATCGTCAAGGTTTTTTTTTAATTACGCAATGTCATAGGATTTTAGGATGTAGCAATGCCTTGCTTGAACAAATTTAATCTTACTTGAAAATAAACTTGACTAGCTAACTAGTTATTACTTATTACAAATTAGAAGTTGAATTAGGGTGTGGATTATAAAACTAATTTGGCTTCTCGTCAACTTAATCAAGTCTAAACTTTAAAGTTATATTATAAACAATGTTTAGTTTACATTAGTTTGTACTTTGGATTATAATAAAATTACCATTTAGAAATTACAATAATAAACGAGGAAAGTTGTTTTTATTATACTTATTAGTTTATTACGTTTAAATTAACTATCCATTAGAAATCTTATTATACTTATTAGTTTATTACGTTTAAATTAATTATCCATTAGAAATCAGGCAAACTATAGTTTAAAAACGTATTCTGTTCTCCATGCTCAGGCAAGAGCCTGTTTCTTTTGGCTTGAAATATGTTTCCTGTTGTGCTGAACAGCGGTTCACTGCTAACGAATGAAGGAGCCCAGCTAACACAAAGGTTCTCAATGAAAATTTTGAGCGCACAACGTGATCACAAAACGTGCTTTGAACGTTTTGTGCTAGCTGGAAGGTGCGCAAAAAAATTTTCATTGAGAACCTTACCAAATCAAACTTTTTAGTGTCTTTATCAGAGCAGGTGTAATTAAACCCCATCACTTATAAGGGCATTTAATTTTTGGTAATGTTGGTAGGCTAAAGTTGAAGTTGACTTCGTCCATGTTGAATCAAAACTATGAATCAATTTAAAGTTTAAACTAATATTTTAAATTTTTAATTAAGTAAGGAAAAAAAAAATACTATTAATCAATTTATAAATAAACATTTATAGTTGATAAATAATTATGTTTTGAATAGAAAATAATTTTTTTAAAATGCAAACAGACCCATCACTACAGGAAGACACGGCCTGCCTGCATATAGTTTGTGCCTGCTAGCAGTAATCTTTCGATTATATAAATATAATATAATTTTGTCTACAACAATTCTGGTGTGCAAAAAAAACCTGTAAATATATTTCTTTTAACAGGGCTGAATGCAAAATAATAATTAAGTTGAAAATTAACGTCAATTTTTAATTAAATTTGTAATAAATTAAAAAAAATTACAATTTTATTTAGATATTTTTTATTTGTACGGTTTTCCTTTTAAATTTCGTGTTTTTTACTTTTATACTTTTTTCCCCCTCAATCAGTGTTTTTACATTTCTGTGAAGCATTTTCATTTATACCCATTTAGTCTAAAAAGCTGTACATGACAATGCTTTTTTTTTTTGATTGGACCATCACGAGTCTTTAACAAAATTAACTTCTTTTTCTTGTTGAAAATGATCATTTTCAAGAAGCAAGCAAATTTATATCTATGATACTACTGCTTTCATTT
>NC_061165.1:2048667-2066167 GCF_022113875.1 Hydra vulgaris | reverse complement strand
ATTTTACATAAAAAAAAGTAAAAATTCCTTTGATAATAGTAATATGGTAACATGAAAAAATATATATAAGTAGAGCTTCATCTAAAAGCTTGTACAATATTTCACTAGCCATCTCTTTAGTTAAAACATTGAAAAACCTTATGAAATATATATTGCATAGAACTGTAAACAAGGTATACTGTTGAAAAAATACTGACCTTAACATAATTACTAAAAACTGACTTTACTGACTTTAACATAATTACTAAAAAGATATCTTGAGTAATAAAACACCTTATTTTTTTATTAAAAATTTATAATATTCTACTTGGGCTTTAGACACATCTACTTGGGCTTTAGATGAATTTTCAATTCCATCGCAAATACGCTCTAAAGCAACAACCTCTCTGATTCGTAGCTCTTGTGAACGGATTTGCACATCTAGATTTTTATTTGCTATTTTTAAATAATCAGAAGAAAAATTTGTTTTTTTATTTTTTCTCACCGGTTCAGTTTTTGCTATTTTATTCAAAGTTTTTTCATGATCAGAGTTCCTTCGTTTATTGCAGCCTGATGTAGATCGAGTTGGTTCCTCATCAGGAATAGTGACAATTGATTGCTCATCATTTGCATCATCAAAAGCTTCAATAATTAAAATACTGTCTCCTTGCCATCTTCCATTCTGCAACCTGTAAATAAAATATACACATTAAAAAAATTACACATTTGAGAAATGATTATAAATCATGTTTCAATCAAAATTTATCTTTTGACTTTAAAAGACTTGACTTGAAGTCATTTTACTCCCTTCCTTCCCTAAACAAAAAGTATCTATTTAGACAATAGCATTTTACAAATTGATCTAGCCAATATTAAAAGATCCCTTTTACAATTCAAAAACTTTATATTATATGTTTTTGATCTTTATGTTTTAAGTCTGCTAAATGTTGCAAAACTAAGAACCTCTTAAACCTTATTTTGTAGAAATAGTTAACATGCTTGTTTATATTACTTTAAAAAATATATAGCACTTTAAAATATACAACAATAAATTATACTAAACTTACCTGACCATCTTGAAAATCTTGAGTAGAAAAGTTTTGACTTTGAGATAAAAGGTCATTATCAAGGGAAGCTTCACTACCTATTATTTTGGCAACAATATCGTAAGGCCATCATTTACTAGGAGCTCCTCCCGATGAATCAACTTGAAGTTTTTCTCGTCTATGAAAAATATACATAAATATAAGTAAATATAAGCACATCATTAACACCGTATAACATTAATCAAGTAACTTTAAATGGACAAATTATTATTAACGAAATAATTATTAACAAAATTAACGAATTATTAACGAATAATAAAATAACGAATTATTAACAAAATAATTATCAACGAGCTGTAAATCTTCAATACTGAATAAGATTGAAGTAATTTTTAATATAACACTCAGTTACAAACTAAATTACAATTAAATATTATTACACAGTGTTAGTTTTGTAAAATACTTTCAGTATTTCAGTAAGGTATCAAACATTAAATGTAGAATATGTACATAGTATGTACAATTTAGGTATGTAACATACCTAAATTGTTTCCTCAAATTACTAATTTTAGATTGAATTTGATATCCAGTTAACGGAGGTACGATATTAAATGTGTTTGAAAATTCAGCTGCCATTTGTTTGTAAATATTTGTGTTTCTTCTTGCAGATGTTAATGCTTTGAAATTATCTTTCCAAAAATCTAATAATACTCTTGTGTTAGCCATATTCCATATAAATTTATTTAAAGGAGATGTGCAAAGACCAATATTTGTTGTGCTAGCGTCAATACAATCTTTTTCTGAATGCTGAGACATTGTGTAAAATTAAAGTTTTACCTACTAAAAAGGATAAGTACATTGAATCTTGCAACAATAACAACAGCAAAAAGAAGAGAAACGGTTAATAATAAAATTAAAGGTTAAATTTCATAATTGCTATAAATGTTATGGGCTTAAAATAATTTAATAATGTTATGGGCTTACTAAATAGTTTAATAAATTGCCAAAAACTGGTAGCCAAGGGAACAAAAACTTTTAGATGCTGTTTTTACTTTTTTTTACTTTTCCATGCAATGTGATAATTATGTTATTTAATAACATTGATCTTTCAACACTGTTTATTTTTATTTTTAAATGTCAATAATTGTAGTACATTGTGGCAAAGATATAAGGTACAGTCATATCAATACAGTCAATCAATAATATATATTCTGAATAAAGGTCTTACTTTCACAATTATTCACAAACAGTAAATTAACTAATATTAAGTAAATACAGAATATTTATGAGGAAAATACTAATGGTAATAATCACAAATTAAAATAACAAGATAAGACAAAGCTAATATAATAAAATATATATGACATATAAAAAAAATATATGACAAAGCTCATATATAACAATTTATACCAATAATAATATCATTAATAATATTAATATAAATAATAATAACAATAATAATAATAATTATTTTTATTATTATTATCACTGTTGGCAAGGCCAATGATAAACAACTATGCTTAGTTCAAAGTTGAATTTTATAAATAAAATTACTATAAGTTTATTAAAAATGTATTAATAACAATGCTTACAAAGAAATATAATTAAACAAAAACTGTTAAACAATGAAAATTAAACTTTCTTAACGCAAGTTAAATGTTAATTCAAATTAAAACTGATCTTAATAAGAATAATACTATCTTTGTAATGTTATATTTTAAGATTAAGTTTTTAAACACACATATATAACTTTTTTTTAATTTAATAATACACTAATAATTAAATTTCTATTCTATTTATACAAATTTTTAATATCGTTAGAAATAACTTGAAATTTGTGATGGTCAAATAATTGTTTTTAAATAATTGCCCACCATCTGGTCTACTCATGATTGATCCCACACGAGTGGGATCGGAATTTCCTTGGTTGCATGAAATTACCACAAGTTTTTACTCAATGAATAAAGATATGAAATTATATTCGAAGAATATAATTTCATTGTATTATATTGAATTCAATAAAAAAGATGGAAGGCAAAAACTAAAAGTTTCAAGGCAACATGTTGAAAGGCAAATAGTATATCGATAATCTTGTCTTGATATATGACCAAGGACTAAAAACTCTGGTTAAGATGACAACAACTTTGTAAAAAAAATAGTTTAAGTTACTTTCACAACAAATTTGCATCTTGCAATGCATTTTTATTGAATCATTTAGCTTATATGCATACGTATATTTTAAAAATAGTTGAAAATAGGCACCATTTTTTATACAAAACCAAATAAATGTTCCGGAACATTTATTTGTTCTGGGTTGGCGGGACGGTACAAAAGTTCCTCAAATGTTCCTTGAATATTTGTTCCATTTGCGTTCACACGAGAGGATATTTGTTCATGTTCCATGTTCCACGGAATGTTTCATCAAATGTACCCTCGTGTGAACAGCCTATTACGCTCGCGTACCTAAACATAGCGCTTTTTACTAATATCTAAACGACCGTGAATTACAAGTAGTAGAATAATAGTAATTATGTTGTAAGCAATAAAATTATTTTAAGTAGCATATTACCTTTAATTATCTAAAAAAACTTGCCGAAGCCAATGCTTCGGCAAAAACTGACCCTGGCTTCGGCCGAAGTCGAAGCTTCGGCAAAAGTGCCGAGGCCTCGGCATGCCGAAGCTGAAGCCAAAGCTTCGTTACATCCCTATTAAAATTGTATAAATACAGAAATATGTAAACATGATTATAGGATTGAAAGAAAAAATAATGACCATTTAAAATAAATATTACCGCTAAAAACACTAAATTATGGCTTTTAGTTTCTTGATTTAATTTCTCGTTAGGTTTAGATCAGTAACTGAGCTAAAATATGATATAAAATATTGATGAATATCAAACGTATAAATTATAAGCTGTTGCTTTCATGAGAATTAAAAGTAATACAACAACTACTACTACAAAATAATATTTTAACATTTAAGTTTGTTCAAAAAAGCTAACCAATGAAATTACATTACATTATGAGACCACACAAAATAAGACATCCTTTGTTTTTAATTGTTTTAAAAGTATATAGTTGCGCACGCGTCGTTTTTTCAAAAAACTCTTTTACGCATTGTCAGATTCTATATATTTTACACATAATATATAATTATACAAAAACGCAAAAAAAAAGTTTATAAAAAAAAAAATTAAAATAAATAAAATTGCAATAGTTTCTTTATATAATCATATAATTTTTTTACACATAGGTTTATTTGAAGCAAACGTGTTTAACTTTACATATATTTCTTGACTTAGAGAAAGCCTTTGATTCTGTTGATCACTCCATCCTCTTAAAAAAATTGGAACACTACGGTGTTCGAGGTAACACTCTCCAATGGTTTTCATCATATCTTTTTAATAGATCGCAATTTGTCTCCATTAATGATGCCAAATCTTTTCCAATAAAATGCTCCACTGGTGTACCCCAAGGTTCTGTATTAGGACCACTGCTTTTCCTTATTTTTATAAATGATCTTAATATCTCTCTAAAATTTTCAACGGCTTACCATTTTGCTGACGACACCAACTTACTCATAACTAACAAATCATTAAAAAAAATTAACAAACATATTAACCATGATTTATCTAACCTTCTTCAATGGCTGCGCTCTAACAAACTAAGTCTTAATACCAACAAAACTAAACTCATTATTTTCAAATCTAATCAATCTAAAATGTGTAAAAACCTAAACTTTAGACTAAGTGGACAAAAAATTTTTCCCTTACTTTCATTAAAATATCTTGGAATCCAAATTGACTCAGATCTATCCTTTTCCTCTCATCTTAAAAACTTAGCAGTAAAATTGTGTAGATCAAATGGGATGCTAGCCAAAATTCGCCACTATGTCAATTATGAAACACTACTTAATATATACCATGCAATTTTTGGATCTCATCTTAGATACGCTTGTCAGGTTTGGGGACAATGCAAGTCTAATGCTTTTTTAAGGTTATGTAACCTACAAAACAAAGCTTTAAAAATAATATTCTTTCAACAGTATCATTCTATCTCTGACATCCTTTACTTTCTATCAAAAATACTCAAATTATGTGATCTTGTTTATCTATTAAATTGTCTATTTGTCTGGAATCATAAATAAGTAAACCTCCCTCCGTCATTCTCCAATTTTTTTACCACTAAAAAAAGTTCTCGTTATTACCTTCGATCTTTGAGTAACTTTAAATTATCTATCCCAAATCGCTGTTCGGTAAAATACGGTGATAATTCTATTACAAACCAATGCGTAAAATCATGGAATAATTTACCTTTTCATTTTCAATCCCTCAACACTTTTTCACAATTTAAAACCCGTCTTTTTGACTTTTTGATAGAAAAATACGCAAATTAAAATCTTAGGCTTATAATAGATTATTATTACTATTGTTATTAGTATTATTATTATATGTGATGTTAATATTACTTACATTTTAATTGCATTTTTATTACCGCCATTATTACTTATTGGAATTGTTTAGTATATGAATGTGATATTTGTTAATATTATTATTGTTGTTACTATTGTTGTTAACTTCATTACTATTATTATTATTACTATTATTGCTTTTGTTATTATAAATACTGATATAATCATTGTTATTGTCATTATTATATTTAATAGTATTATTGGTATTATTATAATCGTCTTCGTTTAATTTACATTATTATTATTGTTATTATTGCTATTATTATTATTATTATTATTATTACAATTGCTATTATTGCTATTATTATTACTATTATTATTATTGCTATTATTATTATTGCTTTTATCATTATTATTATTATTATTATATGATTGCTATTATTATTTAATTGGTGTTTACCTTTGATTAGTACTCGTACTATTAGTAAACTACCATGAAATGTAAACTATTATTTCAGAATATATTGTTATTGTTGTTGTTTTATTGTTTTAATTTTACACATAGGTTTATTTGAAGCAAAATGTTTAAGCAAGACTATAAATTACGTAACGCTAAATATAATTTCTAAGCAAAAAAAAAAAGGATTACAAGTTTTCCCTCGTAGAGTCTTTAATTAAACAAAAAGTTAAGTTAGAGTTTTAACTTCATCGAAAAACAGTGCCCAAATCTGTGACCAAATGTGTACATGATCTCTTATATTCAAAGTGTCCGCGGTCGCCGGGCCATCTTTATTTTATCAGATCTAAAAATTTCTCGGCACATGCTTCTAACACAAGTAGGAACGATGATCTACTATATACTTCCCGGTGGGAAATGAGCTAGCTACTAGCTAGCGACTAGCTAGCTCTATAGCGATTTTGAAGCGATTTTTTTTTTCTTATTTTATTTTTTGCAAATGTCTTTAACATCTTTAAAAATTCGATTTTTAGTGGTGAGTCTAATATTATTTTGAAAATAATTGAACTTTAAACATTGCGAATTTGCAGCAATGTGTCGCTTGCTACATATCGTAGCTTTGTAGCTAGCTACAAAATATCTACAAATCTATAGCTGGTTGGTAGCTACATATCAAAGTTTTTTAGACAACGATTTTATTACGATATGACGCTAGGTACAATAGCCAGTGGATCTTCAGCTTATTAAGCTAGCTGTCCTCATAGCCAAAACGCTGTCTTAATCTTTAAAAATATCGATAGCTTTTCGCTAACTTAAAAAAGCTAGCGATCCTCGTGGCCAAATCGCTGTCTTTATCGTAACGATTATAGCTAGCTATTCGCTAGCCGATTTCCCAGCGGGTTTAGTTTACAGTTACAACTTCAAAAATTTGTAACTGTACGTTACGTACTTACGTTAGTTTATAAAAATTTTAATTTTATACATATTACTTGGGTAACTAGAAGAAAAATTTTCATCATTAGACAATATTGTTTTAAATGTGACAACAAAGTGCCGATATTGCCGATATTGCCAATCTCGCCACTCTTTTGGCAATTCTTAAACATATTTATTAAATAAAGTAAAGTACTCAGATGCGCAGGCGTAGTTTTTATAAAAACTTAAACTTCATGCACAACGTCAGTTTCCATATAAGACTTCAGATTATAAACAATATTTTCAGTAAGTAGTCGTATTTGTATTATAAAAATAAGGCAGAAAAATTATAATAAAAATAAATGCAGTTATGGATGATATACCAGCTAAATCGTACTTTATATAATTGTTATGTTAACTACATTACTAAAAATTTGTTTTTTAAACATTAATACAAACCAATAATAAAATTATATTATTATTACAATCATTATAATATTTTTTATTATTAATTTATGTTAGTTTATAATGTTTTCACGGTATATTATATTTAGAAAGTAATGTAATAACATGTGCAAAACAAATGTATTTGAATACATTTAGTTCGTTTTGGCATTGTTTTAAGACAAAAAGATAAATAAATGTTTGATTAAAAAGCTTATAAAGAATATGCATGTCTTTCTACGTTTAAAAAAAAAAACTTATTGCAAGCCTCAAATATATTAAATATTTTTGTTGGTCGTTACACATTATAGTTTGGCAAAAATGAATGTTTGTAATGTGAATATTTTACGTTACTTATTATATCGTGCAGAGAGATTTGATTGTACTGACAATGTTTTAGCTTTTTTTTTTGAGAATTATTTGAAATTTTTGGTTTGAATGATAAGGAAACAAGCTCTTTAGCATGTTATCAATTTTATTATGAAAATAATGTTATTTGAAGTTTACGAACAACTTTTTTTAAAAAAATATCATTTAAATAGGCTACTTTGACAAACATTAATCACTCAAAACAGTTTTCAATCATGTGTGAAGATTTGTTTAGTCATTTTAATCATGATTAAACATTTCCGATAATCATGGCTGCAGATTTAACAATTTTCAATCATGTTTTTATGTCTATATGAAGTCTATAAAGAATATAATGGCAAAACAAACTGTTATTTATTCCTATAAATATAAAGCCAATTTTTTTCAGATCCTTTACATTCATCTGATTCTACTGTTTTTAGAGTTATCAGTAATGACTATAACCAATGCAAACCAGATATATTAGAAATGTTATTTAAGTTTAATTGCTAGAATAAATTCCTGTTACCCAGTGCATATTGGTATCAGCTGAGACCTAAAAAGGAAAAATGATGAGAACCATTTGGGTCTCTCGCATGGTCCTATAGTGATTTTGTCAGCAGGATCCAACTGGATCCCATATAAGATTAGCCTGGGTTTTTGACAAAAAATCCCATATTTAACCCACATTTTTTCAGTTTAGCGAGCATTTTCTTTTTTGTATAAAGTTTGTTTTTGTAGATTCGAAGATTTTTGTTAAAGTGTAGCAACATTTGTTTAACATTAAAAAGTTAAGGAAATATTTATATTAAAATCGCTGAATAGGCAACTGTATTAGAAAAATTTAATTGGCATAAATCAGTTTGAAAAACAGACTTGAGTTTCATAATAGTTTTAAGCAACACAAATATTTTCTTATACAATCACTTGATTCAAAATAGTTTGGCAATAGTTGAATTCTTTCTCAGTAGTTCTCTCATTACGACACCATGATCGCGTTACAAAATTCTGCTTTAACTTATATCGTAAGTGCTATTATCCATTTTTACACTAATTTTATGAAGTAAGAATAAAGATATAATTAATAAAAAAATGATAAACAGATAACATAATAGCATAAAATCTTGCAAAAAACTGTAGATTATAAGTATTTTTAGATAACATTAATTAGGACATACCAAGCAGTTTGACATATCTTGCACATAACAAACAAGCAATAGGCAACTAAAAATACAACTAAAAAACGCAAAATGACTCAAAACAGTATATAAATTGTAAAAGTTTGATATAGCCATAGCCGGATTAAAGTAGAGGCCCAGGGAAGAAAAATTAGTAACTACCATAGTTTGTTGTTACATATAATCGCCTCATAGTAACTTTAAAAAGAAAAAAACTAATACTATTAGATATCTTAAATAAATAGATTATCGTTAAAAAACAAAAAATAAAATACAAAAATAAACACGTTCTTCATTTGTTGTTATCAGTTAAAATCAAAAGTTCTGAGAGACAGTCTGCAGGGAATCTAAAACAATGTTATTTAACGCTTTATTACCCACCAAACATTCAACAGCGGAATTTCAGTGGACCAATTGAAGCATTTTGAGCGGACCGCTGCAGTTTTGCTCATCGGGTCCTTAGAGGACTATTTGTGACAGAAGCCAACAGTGACTAGCTAATGATTAGTCACTATTAACATGTCGGAAAAATATCAATTTGCCATTTAAAGTGGCTTTTACTAATTGTCTAATAAGTAATCGATGAGCAAATCTCCAACGAACGGTGAAAAATGCCTATATAGGTCCACTGCAAATCCACTAAAACAATATAAAATGCAAAACAAACTGTTTTTGTTCTAAAACAATGTGCTACCATTGTACCATATATTGTAGTTAATATATAAATTCTTAACCAGCTCAAATCTCAGGCATAATCCATTCAGGAAAACCAAGGCCAAACCTATTTAAAAAAATTACATTGGAACAACATTGTTCCAACGTATTCCGTATTGTTGGAAAGACGTTGGTAGTGGTGGTACTACCCTTAATTTTTTATTTAACAAAATATGATATTTTTCTAAAAATAATAAACATTTTTTGATAGTAGTTAAAACACAGAATATAAAAAACATCATTTTTTTAATTATTTGTCTCAAAAAATGCTGAGTCAGCAAAAAAAAGCAAAAAACATGCAGTCACAACAACATAAATAACTGGAGTAATATTTGAGATAAAAGCTTTAAATTTTACAAACATATAGCTAAATGGTTAGTAGAGGGCCCTTAGTATAATTTTTAGAAATACAAAGCCAAAGTAAAATGGCAGATACTAACCTGTAAAAATTTTTTTTTTTTTTTGTTTTTGTTTTTCTGTTCTTTATTACAATATTTATGATACAGATACAAATAATATAAAAAAGAAAAAAGAAAAGGTAACAAGTCAAGATATCGTTAAGAATAATATAATAATATAAAGAATATTAATAAATATAAAGAACGCGGATACTCAAAGAAGACCATCAGGTCTTGTCACAGGGAAACCGCTTTTGAACGTTTTTTTTTTTTTTTTTTTATTTTTTTTTTTTTTATTTTTTAATTATTATTATTATTATTTTTTTTTTTCAATGTTTTCATTCTTTGTATTTATTTATTTTTGTTCAGTCTCTTTTTATTACAAAATTAAATTTAATAATAAAAGTATATAAAGTTCGTAATATAATATTATAAATAAACATACAATATTACAATAGAAGAGTTCTAAAACTTAAAAACTAAAACATGTTAAATAATTCACTAAAATAAAACATGTTAAATAATTGCTTGTTGATAAAAAAATAAATAAATAAAAAAGAATGTACATTAAATATATTCATATACTAATATAGACAAGTGATTTTCAAAAATTTAAAAGTGGATTAGTATATTTTCAGTTGAAAAAATGAGTTTTTTAAGATTTTGTTTAAAAGAATCAAAATTACATTCTTGAGAAAAATCTTTAGAAGTATTTAGAACTATACTATTCTATAAAAATGGTCCGCAAAATGAAATAAAAAATTTTCCAAAATTAGTTTGAGAAAATGGTTGTCGAATTAAGTTATCGTTCCTTAGAATATTTTTATTTCTATCTCTTTGTAAATACAAGTTACGAAAAGAAACGGGTGATAGGTTGGTCTTGCATTTATACATAAAACAAAGAATATTAAAAACATTTAACTCATATATATTGAGTGCTTTCATATCATATAAAAGAGGCTTGGCGTGAGCAAAACGATCCTTGAAATTTATAAGGCGTGCTACATGCTTCTGTTGCCGATAGAGAGGTTTAAGTTTACTTTTATAAGTGCCACCCCAAGCAATGTTTGCATAGTTGATATGGCAATGAATTAACGAATAATATAATTGAATTAAGGTATTTTTATCAAGAACGTTTCTTATTTTGTATAAAATGCCTATACTCTTTGAAATTTTACTGCACAAGTTAGCAATGTGGCATTTCCATGTAAGATTTTCATCGATATATACACCTAAAAATCTTGTCACTAAAACTCTATTAATAACTATGTTATTGATAAATAGAAAAGGTAAGTTGCTAGGCAGCTGGTGCTTTTTGCCATAAAGATGAAAAAGAATCCATTTAGTTTTATCAATATTTAGTGATAGTTTGTTTAATCTAAACCATTCGGAAATTTTGACTAGTTCAATGTTCATATTGCTAAAAAGTGTAAAAATGTTATTATGAGAAAGAAATAGGTTAGAATCATCAGCAAACATAATTGTCATTAGGTTAGAAGCTTTTGGTAGATCATTAATATATATTAAAAATAGGAGAGGTCCTAATATGGATCCTTGAGGAACTCCACATGAAATATTTAACAAACTAGATGATACGTTATCATTCGCATAAACAAATTGTTTTCGATTATTTAGGTAACTTTTTAGCCAAATTAATATTTTTCCAGTAATTCCGTACCACTCCAACTTTTTAAAAAGAATTTCGTGATCTATAGTATCAAAAGCTTTCGCCAAGTCAATGAAAACACCTAAAGTAAATTGAGAATTTTCAAATGAGTCAGATATATTTCTTGTAAATTGTAGAATGGCATGTTCAGTAGAATTGTTTTTTTGAAATCCATATTGATTGCTGTATAATAAATCGTTTAAAGTAAGATGACTATAAATTTTATTGTACAAAATTCTTTCTAAAACTTTAGAGAATACAGAAAGGAGTGAAATTGGACGATAGTTACTTATATTCTCAATGTCACCACTTTTTAATATTGGTATGACTTTTGCTAATTTTAGAGCATGTGGAAAAATTCCCTGTTTAATTGATATTGAAAAAATTTTAAAGAGTATATCTTTTAAAACATCAAATGAACTTATAATAATGTTGCCATTAATACCATCAGGGCCTACTGCTTTGTTAGATTTTAACATTTTAAAGGCATTTTCAAACTCTTCAAAAAATATTTCAAAAGAGTTCAAGTAAGAGTTTAGAGGGAAACGTAGATCATTCATTAAACCGTTAGCTATAGGAATTCTTTTTGCCAGTAATATATATTTTTTGTCCTACAGACACAAAATATTTATTAAATTCTTCCGTAATTTGTCTTTTATCATATAAAAATTCATTATTATGCTTAACCGTGTTTGGCAAAGAGTGAGATGTACATTTTTTTCTGCCAGTAATTTCTCTTATTATAAACCAAGTGCGTTTAAAATTTAATTTATATATATTTAGTAAATTTGAATAATAATTTTTGTTTTGTTTTTTATTATAAAAAATAGTCCGCTAGATTTGTAAAATTTTAAATTCTGGTCAAAATAAAAAGTACTTTCTGATTATTCTACTACCAGCCCTTTCTACAACATCAATGAACAAACTGTGAAAATTTCAAAGAAAAAGAGTAAACAGTTTCTGAGATATCAATGTTCTAGTTTAAAAATATTTGAAAAATATTATTCTGAGAATAACAGCTTTTAAAATAAAAAATGTCATTACCTAAAAAAATCTCTAATTAAAAACATTCAAATTGGCCACAAAAATATGATTAATCACCTTTTTTATTTTGTTTTGTGTCAAAATAACCTTTTTACAATACCAATGAAAAAATTGTGAATATAGGGTAAACATATAAACAGACATGGTTGCTAAGGCCGTTGCTAGGGATTCGAAAATTGCATTGTTGCCTTTGAATACTAATTTAAGTTCTTTATACTAATTTTTAAAGGGAAAATTATAATTGTGATCCAGGATGTTTAAACTGTTAAAGTTTGAAAATAATTTTTTTAATTTTTTGATATTTTTAATAGGGTAGTAACACCTTATATTATAAATGAATTAGCGGAAAAACTTAATTTTGCTAACGCTATTGCAACTGTGTAAATATGACGTTTTAACAATGTTAGATTTGAGCTAAATAATATTGGTATAGCATTAGAGCAACGTTAAATTTTTAAGCAAAAAGACTTTATAAAGACGTTGGGCAAATGTTATGTCTCAACGTCATTGTTGAGAATATAACGTTTGCCTAACAACAAAAGTTATTGTCTCAACGTCATTTCGACCAATTGTTCGCCAATAGAACCAATAGATCAATATTGGCTCAACGTCATTTCGACCAATAGGTCGAAATGACGTTGAGACAATATCTTTTCAATCGTTTCGTAAACGTTAGAATAATGGCAGAAATGAAACAGACTTAAGTTTATTTGATGACGTTGTCCAAACGTTATAAGAAAAATGTCCTTTAGTGTTTTTTTAACATTTTTACGATATTATTTCTACACTGCAAAGAACAATAAAGCACAATGTTACACTGTATAACATAGCGCTGTATTTTTTTTTTTATTTTTTTTTAATTTATTAAGATCATACACGGTAATTATATTAGTCCCGACAACTAATTGAATACAGAAGTTAAAAAACTGGAGAAAAAAAATTAACTTTGGAATACTTCTCCTTCAAAATTTTAAAATTATATACAATAACTTAGAATGAAACTAGTTTCATTTTTATCTTCTTTCCAAATTTCAGATATAACTCAAATATTCAAGAAGCGCTCATTCAAAAATTTAATAACAGATGAATCAGTTTATGTTATGAATCATTGCATGTTGTAATTGTTGGGCCATAATCTACAGCCTCAAAAATCCAGCCATCCAAACAAATACTATAGCATCAATGCATAACCAGTTCGTTGATGCTGTTAATTTAGTATGTATTTTAATTACATAGGGACCAGTATACAAAAAACAATAACAGCTTTTTATCTTTTAGTCTACTAGCAATCTAAATTGTCTGGCAAAATTAGATAGCTTTTTACCCTATAAGTCAATTAACTTTTCAGAAGTATGATTAATTTGAACATATGACAAATGAAATATCTTTGGTTCCTCTTTCAAATTACTAATAACTGACGGAAAACCCCAAAATAAACAAATTGCATAAAGCCCAAAATGAAACTAGAAAAGCTAAAGTAAATCAATCAAAAGACTTTTAGATACTTCATAATATTTTAACTCACCTCAGAAAACTGTGTTTTTACTAAGATGAATTATAAAGACTAGTTGTCATAACCCGTAAAATACGGGTCTTAATACATCTACTCAACACAGACGTTTTTTTTTACTTATTCGGTACTTCAATATTTTTTAGAAAGGTGTAAAAACTAAATTTATAAAAAAAACTATAATGTTTTGTTAACTTTTTAAAGTTATAAAAAAAAAGCAACATCTTTTATTTTTACTTTTGAAAACCGTCAAACATTTCGGTAGACGTTGCGCGAATCGTTATTTATTAACGGATTGGACATTTGTACCAGTCCACACTGGACCAGAAGGCGAGCAAAATGGAAAATTTTTTAGTTGTCTAATCTTGAAAACTTATTTACTTTTAGTATCTATATATATATGATCAGAAATTTACAGATATTATATTTTTATTAAATCCCTTTCTTACCCGAACACTGAATCGTGTCACATTAATCTTTTCATAGAGGCCCTTTACAGTATTATTTAAATTTCAGATGTCTTAAGAAAATTTAAAGGAGAGTGTTTTAACTGTTTAATACTACGTGAAGAATAAAGAAAAACTCATTTATATATATATATATATATATATATATATATATATATATATATATATATATATATATATATATATATATATATATATATATATATATATATATATATATATATATATATATATATATATATATATATATATATATATATATATATATATGTATATATATATGTATATATATATATGTATATATATATATATATATATATATATATATATATATATATATATATATAAATATATATATATATATATATATATTTATTTATATATTACCCAGTGACCCTACCCACGCGGCGGACTTGTATATATATATAAATATAAATATATATATATATATATATATATATATATATATATATATATATATATATATATATATATATATATGTATATATATATATATATATATATATATATATATATATATATATATATATATATATATATATATATATATATATGTATATATATATATATATATATATAATATATATACATATATATATAATAATATATATATATATATATATATATATATTTATATCTATATATATATTTATATATTTATTTATATATTACCCAGTGACCCTACCCCACGCGGCGGACTTGTATATATATATAAATATAAATATATATATATATATATATATATATATATATTATATATATATATATATATATATATATATATATATATATATATATATATATATATATATATATATATATATTTATATTATATATATATATATATATATATAAATATATATATATATATATATATATATATATGTATATATATATATATATATATATATATATATATATATATATATATATATATATATATATATATATATAAAATATGGAATGGTAGCATTGATGGAGTTAAAAAATGCCACTAAAACAATCCTAACCATTGAGACTATTACATTAAGTGGAAAACAACGCTAAAAGCTTTTGAAACCAGTGTAAGATTAATTCAAGTTGAGAAAAATCGGTAAGAAATAAAGGAGCCAGGCAGCGTTAAGTTTTAAAGTGCATCATAGATGTAATTTTGTTCTTAGCATCACACAGTTTTAGCTTCAGAGTTATATTTGTGAATGTTAATTATTATATTTATACCTATGTCATAATTTTTTTTAATTGTAATTAAGCAGAAAGTCATGGTTAATATATGTAAACATATATTATTACATGAATGTATTAAAATCGTCTTCTTTTTCTCTTTAAAAATGATCAATGATGACGATAACGGCAATTTTTTAGCAACTCTAGAGCTGCTCGCAAAGCACAACAAGACCCTTTAGTTACATCAGAAAGAGGTTTCCTGCTGTCAATATGAAGGTAAACAAATTATTGTGCATTTTTCGGATTGGAGTTTCCAAAATAAATTTATAAAAAAGTGCGGAAGAATTGTCCACGGTGCCATCATTAAAGATGCGCATATAGTATTTTACTATTTTGTTCTTGTCGACGGAACGCCTGACGTTTCTTAAACTAAGCAAATTGCATTTGTTTTCCGCTTTGTCTACTATGGTTTTGATAAAAGACGGGTAAAAATTAAGGAGCGCTTTCTTACGGTCAAAAATTAAAAAAAAAAAGGTGTGGATATTGCCAAGATAATTATGGATGTCTAGGATGAAAATGACATCAATCTGAAGAACTGTTGAGATCAAGGGTAAAACAACGGTGCTAACATGTCTGGTGTGTACAAAGGAGTAAAAGCAATAGTTCTTTAGAGAAATCCAGATTTTTCTACATGCTATGCAACGCTCGCAACCTTAACCTAGCTGGTGTTCGTTCCCTTAAATCTTCTATATAAATGAAGAACTATTTTTGCCGGATTAAGTTACTCTACAATCTTTTTAGTGGAAGCCCTGTACAATGTAAAATCTTGACCAAGATGACTGGTTTATCTCTTCATTAAACCTTACAAACCCGATTGAGTGCACGGATTGAGACTTTGAAGCCGTTGGTTAAGCAACCAACGGCTTCAAAAAAACCTACAGAAAAAAATTTTCTTTGCAGAAACTTCAGGAACTTGATTTAACTGCTGATCTATTGAATGACGTAAAATCTTCGGAGAAATGGATTTATTCATTTGAAATTTTGCTTTCAAAGCTATAGCATTACGGCATTAAAGGCCTAACATATAAGTGGGTTAGGATTTATCTTTTTAATATAAAACATTTGTTGTCCTAGAGGAGTTAGGAGCACTTGATATTGTTTGCGGAGTCCCAAAGGGATCAATTTTAGGACGTTTATTATTTTTAATATATATCAATGATATGAATAAAGCTTCTCATATAATATCGTCAATTATGTATGCAGACGATACAAGTTTATTCTACAACATTTCTGATGTAAAAATATTGTTCGAAACAATGAACATTGAACTAGAAAGCTTTAACCAATGGTTTAGAGCTAATAAGTTATCATTAAATTGTGAAAAAAGAAGTTATACTCTCTTCCATAAAATATAACAATCAATTAATCTTCCATTAGAGTTTCCAAAACTGTCAATCAATAAAAATTAAATAAATCGAGTAAATTGTTCAAAGTGCTTGGGAGTAATATTTGATGAGAACCTATCATGAAAAAAACATAAGTCTCATTGATGCAAAAAGATCTTCTGCTTTAAGTGTATTTTATAAATCTAAAGCCTTTCTTGATTATAAATCACGAAAAATGCCTTACTTCAGTCTTGTTCATTTTCATCTTTCCTACGCTAATATTGTTTGAGCTAACACACAAAAAACAAAGTTATTAAGATTACAGAGCCTACAAATCCACGCATGTAAAGCAGT
>NC_061165.1:2032635-2047667 GCF_022113875.1 Hydra vulgaris | reverse complement strand
ATGAAGGGGAATATCCAAAATTGTTTAATTTTACTATTAGGCTATCGTACTTGTTGCAAACTTGTTAGAAAAGGAGTTTTCTATACAACAAGTTTACCTTGCCAACCTGCAGAACCTGAAAATTGCAGCTTTTTATTTCTTTCTGACTTTTTTATTTAACGACTCACATCTGCAAAAAAAAATTTCTCGTAGGTTACCCTATGTATCAGATAGGGTCAATATTTTTTTTTAATTAAACATATATTGTTTTATGGGTTTATTTCTGGATTCTTTGCTTTCGCTTTACTAATATGGAATTTCGCTTTACTAATGTGCATATTTTTACGTTTTTAAAACATTTGTTTACAGACTTAAATAAAAATATATTTAAAAAATATCTCAAAATTAAAAGAAGATGATTTATAAATTTTTTTTTTTGACAATTTTATATGTTTTACAACAATACAACATTAAAGTGACTTGTAGTTGAATTGTCATGGAATATAGCATGTTCACTAAGCTGTGTAAATGTTAAACTACATGGGTAAGTGAGACATTTCAATTCCTTTTTATATTTGCTATATACTTTTATATCAATATCCATGGTCGGGGCACACCCAATTATTTCTGCATCAATTGCCCAAGTTGTGTTATCACTCATACTTCTTTCATTTAGATATGTTATAATTGATTGATTCATATAAAAAGTCATTTCATCATAAATATGAATACACATATGTTTAACAACTTTTTCTCTTATAATTTCATAACTGCATTAACTGCCTGTATTGATATACGATATTGCCCTAAAAAAGCAATTACCATCGCCTATGGTTTTGTGTATTTGTTTTGGACGCGAAAGTAGATTATTATCTGCAATAAAAATATTTTTGGTAATACCAATTCCAATTTTTTCAGAAATAGAAGTTCTCATTTCAATAGTTGCATATTTTCCGATCTTATCATTAGAAATTTGCATATTAATTTCATCAAATGTGATTTCTTTTTCATCATTAGTTTTTTTTTCATTATATAAACATAACTTTGTAAAGTTGTACTTTGTTTTCAAAATTTGACCCTTTAGATTTTTCAAAGTGCAGTTATTTGTGCTAGAAATAGAAATTACAATGTATGGTCTAGTCCAAGGCTTTACAAGTTTACCACCTTTTCTATCATCACGTCTGCTATTTCTTAGAAACACTTTTTTATTTATGCTAATTTCATTATTTGGTGCAAGTCTCTTGTCGTAATCATGTTTTTGTCTTTTTTGATATTTTCCATTATTTTTATAAGCATCGTCAACAATTTTGTTCATCAATTGTTCATTGCATGAAAGGTACCTGAAACTATTTTTTTTGTTAGAGAAATCATCATTGCTAAGAGCGTTGTCATCATTAAAGTCAATTCAATTGCAATCTATATCAATAGAAAGAACTACTTCCCCTTGGTAAAGCAACGCACACAGTGAAAACCCAGTAGACTTGCGCTTTCAAACTCTTAAAGAATACAAAACACTATCAATAATGTATGGCTATTCCAGAGCAGCCTTGTCAAACACTTTTACTAATATACGTTTAATTGTTTGATTTTGTCTCTCTACTAATCCATTAGCTTGAGGTTGATATGCACTCGTAAAACTTTGAATTGTTCCTGTTTTTGAGTAAAGTTTTTAGAAATTTCATTTACAAACTCACGACATTTATTTGAATTTCAAAACAGCCATGTCGACATTTCTGTTTATACAAAAAAAAAAAGCCACAGCTTTAGCAGTTTTATCGGTAAGTGCTTCTGCTTCAACCCATTTACTGAAGAAGTCGATTAATACAAGCAGATATTTGCAACCGTTAATTCTGGTTGCTGTGTTAAATCGACTTCTACCTGCTTCATATTGCCTTTAGGAACTGAAACATTTTGCAGGAATGGTTACTTTTATCATTCCATACTAGAAAAATCTACTTTGAATATGATAGGTTGTGTTATTAATACCTGTATTATATAATGAGAATCAAAACTAAATTAATTTTCATTATTTATTAAATAAATTATTTGTAAATATTTGTGTTTATTTGGTGACTAGATTCTAGTTGTAAAATGACAAAACTATTAAAACATTTTAAAATAATAGCATACCTTTGTAGCTTTGTTTAAATGATATAACTCATTACTATCAACAATAAATGGCTTAGTTTGTTTTCTAAAATTGGCTTTATTGCCTTTATTTAAAACTTCTTTTGGATATATTTTGCATTTTAAGTAACTAAAAATATCTGCAAATCTGGAGTGCATGTCTTATTGATTTGCAATTCCGCTAACAACAACTTAGGAGTAAAAAAAAAAAAAAAAAAAAAACTTCATACAATATTTTTACTGGGGAGTAAAAAAATTACGGAAAATCTGCTGCCGGAAATACCCGTAGAAAGCTCCAAATTTACTTTACAAAAAACTCTTATTCTAAAAATGTATTCCTTAAACGATAAAAAAAAATTTACAAGAAAAAATGACATAAATATATTCAGCAAATACTAATGACAAACTAGCAGAGAGCAACCCGTAATACGGGTTGTGGTCTGTCTGTTACATAGTTAATTTATTGTGGCTGTTTTCCACAATTTAATGTTGCAAAACCTTAACTAATACCCTTTTAGAAAAATGCTATCAAATTGAAAAAATTAAATAAAAAGTATGTGGTAAAATAATTTACTAACTATTATTTAACATTATTTAACTAATTTACAACTGACATCAGTCATATCAGCGTAGGGCAGAACTGTTTTCATGGACATTTTCTAATCCAACACAAGTTTTTAGTTATTGACACAAAATAATACTTCATCATTCTTTAAATTGACAAAATTATCAATAAAATCCTTGCAATATTTCTTACACATGAACTTTAATTAATTATTAAGATTAATATGAAGTTAACTTATATTAAACAGGAGTTATTAATTTTTCTTTAGAAAAGTAAATTGTTATCTTAAAAATGTTAAAAGCACACAACTAAATAAATTTATTAAAAATAAATAAGTTTATTATAACTAAGCAATTGAGTACAAATACGTTTCAAACAAAAAAAATTACAATCAAACATATGTATAACATAATAAAGTTTACAATCAAACATGAGTATAACAAATTTAAAAAAGTCAACTTTGATCTTTTATATTGCATTAGTGCGTTATATGACAAACCTAAAATAAAAGTTGTAACAGATAAGTAGACATAAAAAAAATTAAATAAAAAAAAAAAAAATACTGGAAAACAATTTACCTGCTTTTGATGACCTGTTCATACTTCAGTTGTTGTCATGATACAGCAGTTCTTGTCAGTGTTGTTTAATGACGTTATTTCATGTTGGCTTTTAGTTTAATTTAAAAGACATCACAATAGATTTAAAATATTTAAATTAAAAAACAAAATACTAAATGCTTCAAGGAGCCAAACTATAAATATCAAAGATGAAAAATCAAATTGAGATATAAATAAATTGATTTATATTGCTAAATATATTGTGTTGGTTTATAGTAAATTTTCAAAGCAGTGAGTTGAATAAATTAAACTATCAATTAATTATTTTTAACCATAGAATGTAGCATCATTATATTATGATAATTGGATAATGAATCAATTTAACTTTATTTAAGTTTAATTGGTGAAAAGCAGTTAAAATTTCAATTTAAAAAAAAAACAAATCAAATATGCAATATTAAAAAAAAAAAATACAAATTAGGAAGAAAAATTTATAATCTGAAATAGTAATTACTTCTTGCTATACAATGCATTCCTTCGTATCTAGCAGCATATTTAGCATTTTGTTGATTATTAATTTTATCTAGCTTAAGCCTATTTCTTTTTTTTCTGCGACAATTATTTTCAACTTGCCTAATCACACTGTTCTCACTTTGATGCAAATTATTTGCGGCTTCCCGTGCAGCATATCTAGCATTTTGTTGAATTTTGTTAAAGCTTTACATAAAATAAAAGCAGCTATAAACTCTAAATTCTTAAATTCAAAACGATCAAAAGAAATAAAATCTGCTGGAAATCAACAAATTAGTTAAAAATTATAACTTAAAAATATTACAAATATAAATGTGATTTTTGTTACAGTTAATAAACTGATGTAGTACATTTTTCAAAACTGATTAACTAATATGGTATATACTCTAAGCAATATAATAGTCATGCTATATTGTGAATCAAAAATCAAAGTAAAAAAAACTATATATAATAATCTAAACAAATACTAAATAAAAAATAAGAACAAACATAATTTAGAATATATATTTTTTTAAATGAAAATAGAACACTAAGGAAGATACAGCAACAAAAAAATTGTTAAAATCTTCACTGATTGAAGATAATAAAAATTTTTTAGTTGCTATTTTTTATTTGGTGCCTCCCAGCACCAAATAAAAAATAGCAACAAAAAAATTTTTGGAGCCCTCCATTTGGACATAACATTCATATATAACAGAACATAAGTAACAACATTACGTAAAATGTTATTAAAATACATTATTATGTATTTTCAGAGTAATTTTTAATAAAGGCTTAAAAACATCTAGACCAAAATCAGTAACAGTTTGACACGAAACACTGCTGTGTAACCCACTGCAGTAAGTAAATGACTTGGCTGGCACGGTTGAAAAATCTTGCTTTACACGTTTACCAAGTCACAGCACTTTGAAAACATGGAAATAACATAATATAAACATATAAATCAACTATAAACACAAAATATATATATATATATATATATATATATATATATATATATATATATATATATATATATTTAACATTATATAAGCACATTTAAACACATTTATAAAACAATTATATAGCTTATATTAACACATACACAAAGATTAAAAAATAAGTTACATTATTATAAAAACCTATAAAGCACATTTTACAATATATACATAATTATCAAAAAAGCAATGCAAACAATAAACATATAACTTGAATTTTGCAAACAAAAACTTTAAAAATGGCATAAGAAAATTTTAAATGATTTAAAGTAAACATATAGTCAAGTCAGGTTTATCCTGCTACTCGTAACATGTAACCTATAGTCCTGCTACTGGTAACATGTATACTATAGTCCTGCTACTGGTAACATGTAACCTATATATTTATATATACCATGTAACCTACATAAATTTATAGTCAGGTTAGGTTTATCCTGCTACTGGTAACATGTAATCCAGTACAATCTTCTTCATGTCTTGCTGCCTTGTAGAATACACCTTTTTAGGCAATGGCTAGAAGATGCAAACTCTGACAAAAAACACCCCTGCCTTGGGAATCTTGGTTGAGTAAAGGCTAGAGATGGTGTCTCGATAAAATTACTAATCTTGGGCAGATGTTACGTGCATCCGGCTGATGCCTTTTAGAAGGCCTCTTAGGCAAAGATTTAAGGGATAAACAGATTTCATCTGTTGACCAACCTCGCACCCCTTCTTCATCTATTAGGCTTGCGCAGATGTATTTTTAATACATTGTTTCCAGTTTAGGATGGTAAACGCTGGATCTTCTTGACTCGATGCATAGGTTTTGCTTGTGTCTCTGATTTTATGACTAGGCAACTCATTCTATTATCTCCAAATGAGGGTACAGCTCTAAAACTCCGTTTTATGGTTCTGAGGCCAGCTGGAAATTTAAAAAAACTTAACAAAGAATAAAGTTACAAAAACTATAAAACACAAAAACCACTTTCGTTTAGCACCACTTCACTATATCACCTTTCTCTTTGTTCTATATCGCTCTCCCTCATCTCAAGACTGCACTCTTCTTGATGATATTTCTGATCATAATGACCAAGCCCTCTCTCTTTATCCATCAGCCAAAATTGTTGTTGTTTGTGACTTCAATGTTCATCACACATGAATGGCTTGGCTCTAGAGTCAGTGACTCTGCAGGCATTAAGGCCAACAACTTTTGCCTTTCTCAATCCTTAACTCAAATAATCAACTTTCCAACTCGCTTTCCAGATAACCCGAATCATTGACCTTCTCTACTCGACTTATGTCTTGTTTCTGATACTAGTCAGTGATCAGTTTCTCCACATTTACCCTTAGGTGCCAATCCGATCATGGTTTGGTCTCTCTAAAACTATTATATCATTCTTCTTTATCATCAGATTCCCCCTATCATCGTATATCTTAAAACTATCTTAAAGCTGACTGGGACTCTTTTCGTGATTTTCTTCGTGATGCCCCATTAGTAGAAATCTTTCGTCTTCCTATTGAAAAATGTGCTTCTTACATAACTTCGTGAATTTAGGCTAGTATATAATCCTTTATTCCCTCTTGACGATTCCAGGTAAAGCCTTGCTCTTCTCTATGGTTTTTCGTGCATTAAAAACAAAAGCGAAACGACATTGAACATTGAAGTCTTACAGCATTAATGTTTAGATTGTTCCACTAAATACTAAATAAAAAAAGTTATACAAAAATTTATTTTAAAATAAAACTTCTTTTTATGGATTTATTTTTATTTGCAAAAGTTATATTTCTTTTTACGATATTTTTTTTTTTTATTATTATCTTCGCTTCCAACAAGGCTGCAAGAAAACACTAATTAGTGTTGGAAGTTACTGGAAGAGAAAAGATGAAGATTGTAGAGCAAAATAACGATTGACAGACGACTTAAAAGATTGCAAATGATATGAATCAGGAAAGCAAGATGAAGGAAGAGAATTCCAAACAACTAATGTTCGAGGAAAAAAACTAGACGAATAAGAGTTTTTGGAGCACTTAGGAACAGTAACAGAAAAAGGATGAGACTTAATTGAATGACGAGTAACACGAGAATGAATTTTTGTAGATGGCACAAGAGACGCTAGCTCTTTAGAGCAGTACCCATTATAGTATTTGTAGAAAAGAGAAAGAGAAGCAACATTACGACGATGTGACAGAGGTTAAAGGTTGGCTGCAAGAGCAGATCCAACTATGTTTACAATGCGTTTTTGCACCTTGTCTAAAAGAGAATGGACATCATTAGATAATCCGCCCCAGATATGGCAACAGTATTCCATACAAGGCCGGGTTTGACATTTATAGAGATAGAGAATAGAATCCAGAGTAAGAATGTGACGAGCTCGATAAAGAGAAACAACTTTAGTAGATGGTAATTTTGCAACAGATTTGATATAAGGTTTCCTAGAAAGACTAGAAGTAAGAGTTAATTCTAGAAGATGAAGAGTAGGAGACTCATCGAGTACATTACCGTTAATAAATAAAGAAAGGTCTAAACTACTGCGATAACGATTGGCCGAAAAAAATTAAGTTTTATTTGAATTAAAGTTCATCAGCCACTGTGAGCCCCATGCTATAGCAGAAGCGAGATCCTTTTCAAGCTCAGATGCCCCCTGCAAGCAATCAGAGGGAGTTGACTTCTTATCGTGACAAGAATAAATGGTAGTATCATCAGCGATCGATGCCACCTTAGATGTAAGAATATCTGGAAGATCGTTAATGTATATTAAAAAGTGTATAGGGCTAAGGATTGAACTTTGAGGATACCCTGAGGTTACAGAATAAGAAGAAGAGTGCTGTCCATCAAGGACAACTTTTATACTAGAATTGGAAAGAAAGGATTCAATAATCGAAAAGATGTTTCCAGATACACCATAAGAAAAAAGCTTATGGAGGAAACCAGCATGCCAAACTTTATCAAACGCTTTAGAAATGTCAAGAGCATTAGCCTTAACCTCTCCACCTTTATCTAATGTGCGATATAACCTATCGGTTATTACTGATAGCAAATCAGCCGTAGAACAAGAAGATCGAAATCCGTATTGATGATCAGAAAGTAGGTTATAAGAATCGAGATGAGAGATTAATTGTGTTTGTTAATTAAAGATTCAAAAACTATGCTTATGATAAAAAGAAGACTAATGGCACGGTATTTAGATGAATCAGATTGCTTTCCAGAATATTTAAAAATAAGGATAACAGATGCTGCTTTCCAGCAGGCTGGAAAACAAGACTCTGATAAGCACTTGTTAAATAGTTTTGAAAGGATAGACGACAGCTCCGGAGAACACTCCTGCAAGACTATAACAGGTATGTTGTCCGGCTGCAAGCTGTAAAAGAGTCTAAGCGGGAAATCACTTTAGATACAGAAGCTGGAGTAATATGAATGTCGAGCAATGGATTAACATGTTTGACGGCTATATCAGGTAGTACGCAACTCGTGGCATCAAGAGATGATATTGATGAAAAGTTCTTGGCAAACAATTCAGCTTTATCTTTAGGTGAGGTGACAAAGTCTCAACCATACAAAAGAGGTGGAAATACAGACTCGCCCTTATTATTGATACTAATAAAGATACTCCAGAAGTCACGAGAGCCTAATTTTTGTGACGAAATACGAGATTTCATGATCTGAGAATAGCGGGCTTTGGCGTTAGACAAAACCTTTTTACAATGGTTTCTAGCAGTAATAAACAGACGTCTGTTATCTGGAGAATTGTTTTGCTGATAGATATGGAAGTAATGGTTTCGATTGGCAATTGCAGCAGCACAATGTGAGAAAAACCACGGAGAAGAGCGAGGCTAAACCTGTAATCGTCGAGAGGAAATAAAGGATTCCATGCCAGCCTGAATCCACGAAGTTATGTAAGAAGCACATTTATCAACAGGGAGACAAAAGATTTCTACCCCGGGGCAATCACGAAGAAAATCACGGGTAGAGTCCCTGCCAGCTTTAAGGTAGTTGTAAGATGTACGATGATAGGGGGATTCTGATGGTAAAGAAGAATGAGATAATAGTTTTAGATAGACCAAACCTTGATCAGACGCACCTAAGAGTGAGTGTGAAGTAAATGAGCACTGATTAGGATCAGAAACAAGACATAAGTCGAGTAGAGAAGGTAAATGATTCGGGTTGTCTGGAAAGCGAATTGGAATGTTGACTATTTGAGTTAGGGATTGAGAAAGGCAAAAGTTATAGGCCTCAATACCTGCAGAGTCACTTACACTAGAGCCAAGCCATTCAGTGTGATGAACATTAAAGTCACCGACATCAACAATATTGGCTGATGAATAAAGAATGAGGGCTTGGTCAATATAATCAGAAATAACATAAAGAAGAGTGCAGTCTTGAGATGAGGGATCGCAATATAGAACAAAGAGAAAGATGATCGAGTGGAGTGGTGTTAAACGAAAGAACATAAAAGAGTAGTCTGTGGATTCAAACATAGTTTCCCGACAAATGGGTGAAATCTTACGAATGTAAATGCCCAGGCCAAGCATGTGACTATTGGAGTCTTTACGAATTAAAGGAAGATAACCATTAACACTAAGATCACAAGATGAGACATCTGAACTCAAACTAGTCTCAAAGAGCAAGTTGGTCTGGTGAACTTTGCAAGAGATAAGACTCAACAGAAGGAAAGTTTCTTCGAAGACCACGAATATTGGTGAATGATAGGTTTAGCGAACTTGGTGATGACTGTGGTTTTTAGTGTTTTATAGTTTTTGTTACTTTATTCATTTATAAATTTGTTAAAGAACTTGACTCGAAACATAGATAGTACTCAGTACACTGTTTTATAGCCTAATCAATTGCCTCATTTCCACTAATAAACCTTAAGTCGTAACAAAGGGCTCCAATGTGGCCTTTGCAATGCGCACCAAAAGTACAAACAGGGACACCATCCATGCGCAACATGGCACTGTAAGTACTCTGATATTTTTCAGCTTTTGATGGAATCAGCCTCTCTGAGAGCTACCACAGAGTTCGGGAAACCAGACTACCAGCCGGCCTCAGAACCATAAAACTGAGTTTTAGAGCTGTACCCTCATTTGGAGATAATAAAATGAGTTGCCTAGTCATAAAAACAGAGACATAAGCAAAACCCATGAATCGAGTCAAGAAGATCCAGCGTTCAACATCCTAAACTGGAAACAATGTATTAAAAGTACATCTGGGCTAGCCTGATAGATGAAGAAGAGGTGCGAGGTTGGTCAACAGATAGATTCTGTTTACCCTTTAAATATTACCCCTTATTTCGAGGGAATATGGATACCCTCGTTTTCAAGTGTATAAAAAACCGTTATCGTTATATATATATATATATATATATATATATATATATATTATATATATATATATATATATATATATATATATATATATATATATATATATATATATATATATATATATATATATATATATATGTATATATATTTATTTAAATATATATTTAAATATATATATATATATATATATATATATATATATATATATATATATATATATATATATATATATATATATATATATATATATATATATATATATATATATATATATAAAATATATAAATATTATATATATGCTTTTAGAGCAAATAATTGTTATCTTACTTTCTTTTTGCGTTTTTTCTCGCATTCTCTTGATTATAGTCAAATATATATCTAAACACAAAATAAGTTACATAATCATGGCTTAGTATATAAATTAAAATCTGTGGAATAAAGACAGATAAGCATATATTTTGAGCCTCATTTCACTTTTTGCATAAGCTTATTTTTTCTATTTAGGTTTTTTTAAGCTTACTTATCATTGTATAAGCTTTCGTATAAACTTTTGCATAAGCAATTTTTAAACATTTTATATGCTTATAATATACACTTTGCTTTGAAAAATTTGTTTTTTCTTTGAATTAACACAAGTGTTCTATTAACATTATGATTGTATCTTGTGCTCTTGATATAATGAATCATAAATAAATTCATCACATGGTAGACCACGTACAAAATTATCATTTTATAATCAACGATAAAAACATTATTAATATAATATAATAAAATGTAGTTTAAAAAAATTAAACGAACTCTTAATCATTTTGTTAAAGTATTAATATTATTATTACATTTTTTTATAAATATAAAAATACATTTACTATTTTTTCTCTCCACATAGTATCCAGATTCAATACAATGCAATTCAGTGCTTCCAGATTCCATATTTATACTTTATGGTTTGTGGATTTGATTTTTTTAAACTTTCCATGTTATAGCCAACCATATACCTAACAACACAAATATAAATGCTTTAATATAAATGAAAATACAAATGAAAATATAAATACAGCAAAATCATGGATACAAATGAAAATATGAATACAGCAAAATTGTAAATCTATGTCCGTAGTTTAAGACATTCATTTCTTAAAACAAGAAATATATTGCTTGTTTTAAGAAATAAATTTCCCATGCAGCAATTTATTTCTTAAAACAAGAAACATATTTCTTGTTTTTAGAAACAAATCGGGGGAAAGGAAATTTGTTTTTAAAACAAAATAAATATTTCTTGTTTTAAGAACTAAATGTCTTAAACTATTGACTAAGATTTAGGATTTTGCTGCCAAGTAATGGTACTTGTAATATTTTTCATCAATCAAAGATTTATTGTTCGAGATTTATTAGTTAAATCTTATGGATTACTTGGCATTAATTAGAAATTGTTTTATAATATCTTTTTTTTTCTTAAATTTTTTTTTTTTACGTTACTTTGTCAGAACTTCAATGACAAAAAAATGTTTTTTTCTAAAAAGATAGTATGTATTTTTATCTCTTTTTTGTTACATATAAATGTATCTACATATAGAAAATGCAGTGACTCCTACATTACTATAATTTGCTCATTTCCAATTAACTGTAATTGATTTCATAGGTTATCATAAATCCTGCAACTAAAGTGACCGCAGATGGTTATTATCTCTACTCGACAAAATCATATCAGGTGAAGATGGTGGTGAACATAAGTCTCTCTTGTTATTTTCATTTTGTATAATTATCCTTTTTTTATGTGACCGTTTTTTTTGGAAAGTTGGCGGGGAAAGAGTTTTTACAACAGACCTTTTTTCTACTCTAAAATAAAGTAAAATATGGTTTATAAGTAGATATGTAGAATGCATTTTGAAATATATAAATCCATTATTTACCTTGGTGTCTGGAAAATTCTTGAACATTATCAGATACTTCAGCTTCATCTGAATTTAAATCAGTAGTGAACTTATATTCTTTACAAAGATTTTTATCATCTATACAGATTTTTAAACACAACAACAATTTTCTTCCACTATATTCGAATCTCAATTTCAAACAAAATACTTATATCCATAAGTCTTTTCTTTATAAATTAAGCAATTTAAACTAATTAGCTCTAAAATGGAAAGATGAATTATTTAACCAAAAAATAAATAAATAAGCAAGTACACCTGATGAAAATTTAATATTTAACAACTTAAATTTTAGCCAATCATTTGTTGGTTGGTCTCTCTTATAAAAGGTTTTCATAACATTTACGCCTGAAGGCCACCATACAAAATCACCAACAACCCAAGCGCTCGGTATGACTCCCTCTTCCTCGGTACTTCCCTCTAACCAAACTGCACACATCCATTTTTTGCAGTTCTAGAAAAAAATTATAAATTTTACATAGAATCAAAAAAAAAGAAAAAAGAGTTTGAACATTTTAAACTATAAACTGTTGATAAATTAGTTATTAGTTTGAGCTATGTACTAAAGATAAACCATAGCGCTATTACTGTTCAGCATCATGAAGCATTGGCAATAGAGCATAACCTCCTTTGTATGGAAGTGACACAACTTTTCTTTGAAGTTCATGTGTTTCCACATTTCCTCTCATTGTTCTAGTAAAACTATGAACAACACCAATCTGAAATATTTTGGATTCTGCTGGTGAGGTAAATATATTATCTATATCACTAATTTTCACCACATCACATACATATTTTCCACAATTTTTTATTTATCTAATAAAAGCAACGTTTTTGTTTGTTAACAGAAAACAGTTATCCTTTTGATCTAGTTAAGATTGTAGTGAAAAATCTCTGTTTAAAATAGCATTTATCTTTTATTTTATCATATTTTGCTAATCTATTTGTCACTTGCACAACACGATTGCTAGCTTTTCTAACATAACCTTTGCGTTTTTGCATGTAGTTTTCAAATTTAAAACATGATACATCATTGAGAGAACAATTGAATTTGCTAAAATCTTCATTCAAATGAATGAGGACATTAACATTGTAAACAACAAATGTATCTCCATATATTAAAGAAGCATTACTAACAAAATAATTTAACAACTTCGTACTGTAATCAAGATGCTTTGATCTTCATTTGTCATTTGAATCCAATATTATACTTATTCCAATGCTGAGAGAAAGAAAATGCTTATAAATGGATAGCGATATAATATCTTTTAAAACTAAAGAACCAATATAGAGAAGATACTGTCTGTATTCTGTAGCTTTCCATCTATTCACTTTTAACAATGTCCAAGGTTAGCGAGCAAAACTCTTTTGGTAGATGCCCACCTAGCTCAGTTAGTTTTTTAGATATCTGCAATATTTGCCCAAATGATAATTTACTATGTCGAGGACCACTTTTAAAAAACTTTATTATGCGTTTCACAACCCCCAAACATACCAAATGCATGTAGTCAAGAGAAAAATCTGTTACACAGTTTACGCTACAATCTATCAAAGGTGTTGAGGCTTTCTGATGATCCGTATAACCAATGTCAAAAAATTTCAGATTTGTACGAATCTCGTGTATAGCATTAGAATTAATTAACAACTCTCCTACTCCAAGATCCTTTTATCATGCATCTTTCGCATGAATGGTATGCCGAATGACTTACAATTGACCTAAGGAATGCTCTGGCAGGAGAGTCACATGCAAAACACTTTAAATAAACTTTTATTTTTTTAACCTTAAAATTAAATCCATTTTGTAAAAGATTAATAACTTCCATTTTAAAATCATGTAAAAAGATGTCAGCTTTGAGCTTACGCAAAAAAGTGTCACCATAAATACATCATACTTTTCAAAGCTAAGCTAAAGCTTAGCTAAAATTGGCCACATCTATAAATTTGAAGACTTAAAAAGGGAAAGACCATTAATATTAATTATTAAATCAATGTCTTTTTTTTGGTTTAAAAATAAAATGTTGTTAAAAATTGTTTTCCACTATCAATCCCAAAGTGAGCATATGTACCACCACATTTCTCAACCCATGATGTAGATTTTGGAGTTTTGTCTTAAAACATTCAAAATTTCATTAACACAGTCTTGCCTACATTTGTTTCTAGTAGCCCATGATGAAAGCTGTTCACTCAAAGTAGGTAGACTACTATTTTCTTCTTCCACGTCAGAAATTGATTCTGTAGAACTAGAATACAACCTGAGTGAATCACTTCTGGATGATGTGATAGATACAGAATCTTCATTATCCCCTTTTTCAAGACGTGTATCAGATAAAAACAGTTATTAAACAACTATTAGAACTGCTTGTATCTGTTGTGAAATGGTTAACCTCTGCTGTTATCTCTAATTAAAAAAAGTCAAGGTAAAAAACTAATTTGTTATCTTTAAAATTCATTATTTCACTGGACATTGATTAGAGGACAGTTACAAACAGTTAAAACCAAACCTAACAACTAAAAATGACAAAAAACAATAATAATAATTTAAAATATGTGAATAATAAAAATAATAACAACAACAATAATACTAATAATAATAACATTAAAAATAATATTATTTTTATTATCATTATTTAATAATGTATATAATATACATATATATTAAATGTGTATAAACATGTATATATATATATATATATATATATATATATATATATATATATATATATATATATATATATATATATATATATATATATATATATATATATATATATAGATATATATATATATATATATATATATATATATATATATATATATATATATATATATATATATATATATATATATATATATATATATATGTATATATATATAAATATATAAATATAAATATATATATATATATATATATATATATTCATTTATATATATATATATATATATATATATATATATATATATATATATATATATATATATATATATATATATATATATATATATATATATATGTATATATATATATATATATATATATATATATATATATATATATATATATATATAT
>NC_061165.1:2025135-2027635 GCF_022113875.1 Hydra vulgaris | reverse complement strand
CAAATAAATTTAATGATTTTGAATTTTTTTTTCTTAAAGCGTGTTCTTTGATTATAGTCATCTCCTAGACTATAACCTGTTTAACTCAAAAGAATAATGCAGCTGTTTAACTCAAAAGAATAATACAATAATGCAGTAATTTTAATTATTACAAATTTGTAGAAGGCAATACTTTTTATTATTTTTAATAATAAAAATTTAATCGAAAATACTCAATATATTGCACTAATTTAGTCATATATGTTATATATATCAGGATGATATTGTAAACTATATTAGGCCGATATTGGCCAGTATAATATCCCCATTATTAGCGCGATATTATTTACAATATTGACGCAATATTATAAATTATATCGGACCAATGTTGCAGTGTGAACATTTTGCCAATATTGGCCAATATTGACTTTATAGTATTGGTGCCGTTTATTTTTTATTCATTTTTTATTCATAATTCATAAAATCAATATTAACAGCAATATCAGATTTAAATTCAGTTTTTATTTTTGTTTCTTTTTTCTATATCTCGGAATAGTGTTCCTTTTGATGATCATTACATGTAATTGAACCAGTTTAAAAGTATGAATTAAATGGGAAGATATTTAAACTGTAAGAGTTTTGTGTAGGTCACCCTAATACTGCTTTCTTCCCTGTTTGCAGTTTGTGATGAGGGGGCATACATTGCAAATAGTTCCTAAGTAAACAAAAGAAATAGTTATTTATTTCTAAAATAAAATAATTAAAATGCAAAACTATATCAGAGAATTGTAAATAATTTTAAGCTTATCTGTTTATCTAATTATAGCAACAACTTTTTATAAAACAATTTTCACAAAAACGGTAAATTAATAATGCACGAAGTAATTTTGTTTTAAAAGTGGTACTTTCTACGGATCAAATCCCAAACATATGAGTGCAATGTAATTTTTTTTTGTGGAGTATCCACTTCAATAAGCACATTTTGGGGAGATGATTTGTTTATCTTAACAATATTAATCAAATTTAAGCTATTAACGCATTATGTTTATTTTTTTGTTCTTTTGAGTAAGTTGTACCTAAAGCTGTACTAACAAAGACCAAGTTAAAAGAAAACTATTAATATTATTGTAATAATTCCATTTATACACCACCAGGTGCAAATATAAAAAATATAACGTATTTAATAACCTTAACTCGACAGAATAAATATAACTCTTTAAAATAATTTAGACCTCTATGACTAAAAATGTTAATTAAAATCTTACTTTACAATCTAAAAAAGCAAATTTTGCTTATGAACAATTTTAGTGCAGCTCCGTAAACAGTACAAGAAACCGAATTAAATACGGTAACTAGTATTTAGTACAAGTATTTACGGCTATAATATATTGTAAACAGAATTGAGTAGCCATTATAATTTATTAAGTTATTTGCAACTGAGATGATTTCAAATTTTTTGCGTCAATATTTATTTAAAATGGTGTTTTTCGCCAAATTACGTCCAAAAAAAAAGAGTTATTTATGTTAAAATGTTTAAGATTATGATAAGTTATGGTAAAGCAAACAAATAATGATTTAATTTGTAAGGGGTCGTCCATAAAGTGCGTACGCTTTTTTTCGCCAACCTCCCCCCCCCTTCCCCCCGCAATTTACCCTACGCTTTTATGATTACTCTCTACCTCCCTAAAAGTATCTTCGCCTTTAATCTACTAACCCAACATTTTATGATATTTTTTTAAATTTAGTATCTCCATACTTTTATACTTTTTATAATTAACCTACTGCCTTTTTATTTCAGAAACGCCATTTGCAGACCTCTTCTTCCTCTCCGAGCGTACGTACTTTAAGGACGATCCCTAACGTCTTTCTTTTATGTAATTTTAAATGACTTCAAATATTAGAAATTATTTTTTTATTTTATTAAAGAAAATCTTTATATCAATTTTTTATCTAAAATATAACTATTTTTATCAAAAATTTTCTTTTTTAATAACTAATTGTCTTTATTACTTTATACATTTATTATCTTTACATAGGTATTCCGAAACACGGTTCTTACTCAATCTTATCTTTTAAAAAGTTATTTACTTAAAAATTAAAATAAATTCCTTAGTGTGTGTTTTTGTTTGAAGATTTATGCCTTTAATAGGCATTTTAAAATAAAAATTAAACATTTATTAAAAATTGATCTCCAAGTTCCTTTTTTAATAAAAACAAACATTCTTTAAACAAAATAAATTACATTAAAGTCTGCTACAATTGATTAAACATATGATGCATAATACACAATTGGATTTATTATCCAGTTTAACTTTTTAATTTTTAAATTTTTCGCAGATATTTTTAACAAATGATAAGTTAAAACAAAACAATAACAAGAAAGTCTTCTAAGTTGAAAAAAAATCTAAATTTTGATAATAATTACTAAGCAATTGTAAATCTAAAAGGAATTGATAAAAGCAATTGGAAAATCAAAAAACATATATAAACTAAAGGTAAAACATAAAAAATAATTCTATAT
>NC_061165.1:1972635-2022635 GCF_022113875.1 Hydra vulgaris | reverse complement strand
AAGTAAAACTTGCTCCTTCTCCAACTAAGTGGTTCTTGGAACATCCTTACAAGTTGAATCCCAAGGATTACATTAATATCTTTTCTGATTAATTTAAACTTAGTTCGCCATTTTATTTTGACAGCTTTTGAACTATTTAAAAAAATATTAAATGCATGTAAAAACTGACGATGCTATAAACTATATAAACGATGAACAACATTATTTATATTGCCAGTCAAACATGTCGGCTTATAATGTAGTAATTTAAATAAAATAATAAAGTAAATGAAAAAGAATTTATAAACAATATTTATATTACATTATATACATATTCTAATAATTCTAAAGAAAAAACAACAACTAAAAGACAAAAACAAATTAACAGTATTAAAATTGAATAGAACATTTATCATAAAAAAACGTTTTTTAATACTTAATGAACATTTACCATACGATAAACTTCAAGCATTTTTATGTAATCTAAGGCTATCGGGTGGACACGGAAAAATCCGGTCAACTTTAAATTGAGATTTCTCTAAAACCATAAATACTTTTTATTTTAATTTTTTTATTATTAAATGTGTTTACAAAACTTAGAGTTTCAACTTAATTTTAAGGGGCTTGATGGGTTGCTTGGAAAGAAATCGAACTTTATAGCGGTTGATGCCATCATTTTACAGATTTTTTCTTTTTTCACCATATTGGTGGCATTTATCCACTTTTTTTGGAAGTCCTTTTTATTATTTGTTAGTCCACTTGTCTTACGAAGAACTCCTTTAACTATTGCCAAAAAATCTTCAATCTTGAGATCTTCAGGACGATTTGGAGGGTTCGCATCTTTAGGAACAATTTTAACATTATTATCTTTGCAACACTGTAAAATTTATTAAAATAGTGAGAGGCAGCAAGATCGGGCCAAAAGAGACATCGGTATTTGTGTTTTTTTATAAAAGGCTAAAGTCTTTTTTGGAGGCATTCTTTGATGTAGAGGTAGGCAGTCAAGGTCTTTTTAGTGACAAAACAAGAGGACTGCATACCACAGCTACAAATTGCTTGCCACACAAGGAACTTGGATGCAAATTTTTTTCGTCGAATATGTTTAATTTGATCATCGACAGGTTTATCTTTGTTTTCATGGTAAAACTGTTGACCAGGAAGTTGTGAAAAATCCGCCTTGCAATACGTTTCGTCGTCTTCAGTTATGCACATATTTTTATCCGCCATTATTTTAACCAACTTCTTTGCGCGTCAAATTCCTTTAATTTTTAATTAATTTAATTTTTTATGAAATGCTTTAATTCCAGCATTTTTAATTACTTTTTTGATATAACAACGAGAAGTCTTAAATTTTCTTGCTAGATCTCCCTGTGACTGATTTGGATTTCTTGCTATTGAACGTAAAATCGACTTTTTTTTTCCGCTTTCAAATTTTTCTTTCGAAGTTTTGAGTAGTCTTGAACTTGTTTATAATATCTATGACTGTAGATTTTGGGACATTTGTGCCTTTAGCAATCAAGCGATAGAAAGTCGATGGATTTTTGCAAAAAAAATTCACAACTTTTTTACGCACCTCAACTTGTTTCCAAAATATTTTGCAAATCATTAATTTGTAAACAAAAATTTATCAACACTATTTAAGATAAGGAAGTTAGGTTTAATTTAAAAAAAAAAAAAAAAAAAAAGCATTTGTGGTGTTGGAGAAATCTCAATTTAAAGTTGACCGGATTTTTCCGTGTCCACCCGATGTTATAAAAATAAAAAATAAAAAAGATTGTACTAGTTATCTTTTGTACATTATTTATCTAACTTTATTATCTTATCTTATCTTACTTATTTAATCTTATCTGATATACTGTTTATATAATAATATGTTAGATAAGTTGGTTTAATATGTTAGATAAGCTTAAATACAATAACAATTATTTTAGTTTTAATGTACATTTGATTACACTATGTACATTAATACACTAGTTATTTAATGTAGAATAAAACTAAATGTTTATTTGTTGTAAACCAAATAATAATTATTTGGCAAATAATTTGCCAAGCAAGCATTAAAATTCAAACTGGTTTACTTGACATACTTGCTATACTACTGCAAGTTATGCAAAGCTACTGGAAATGGTAAAAATAAGTATATGCATAAATGATATCTAATTAAATATAATTAAAAATAATCCATTTTATAATGCATTATAATATGATTAATATATCTAGTTTTTTATGTCTGTATGTTTAGTTTGAATCATATAAATGTGATGCATTATAAAAAACATATAATTTATTGTCTTATGAAACACAGAAAAACAGAAGAATGCAGTAAGTATTGTTTACTTAAGTTAAAAGTAATCGTAACTGTACGACGCCATCTTTAAAAGCACATTCTTAACAACCATGGCACAGCATAAGCTATGAAAAAAAACCATGGCTCACCCATGGAATTTCCATGAGATTTCAATTTTCATCAAATTCACCCATGGAAATTCCATGGAATTTCCGTTTTCCATGGGAAAACCATGGTTTACTCATGGAATTCCATGGGTTTTCCATGGAATATTTATGTAAGGGATCCTGCTCTTCGACATTCAATTAATCTAAATAAAAGTTTCACTTATTTTTGTACGTTGGAAGTGCTACATGTAATTTTTCAAATATTGAGGAATTTTAAAGTTTGTCAATGATTAAACGCTTAGCATCTGCTTTGAAATGAAAATCACCTACTAATAGTACAACAACTTTAAGACACAAATAAAAGGTTTTGTTTTCAGACTTTTCTGAAGTGAGTTTTCGACTTCATGATCTCATTCTGTTTTTGATGTTTCAGCAAAGACTTTGCTGAATAACAATAAATGCTATTGTTGAGAACATATGCTTTTTTCAAGAGTCTAATATTAAATGGCTGTAGATGTCTTATCGAGCAGCAGAAAGTTTATTGCATAAGCCCTATACCTTGCATTGTGACAAAGACCAGGCTGATAGATGCCAAAATTGTTTAATTTCTTAGATTTAATGCTCATGAAATACTTCTGATATTCAACAAGATGAATATATTTATGCTTAAAATATTCTTATTTTTACTTAATATTCTTTTTAAAAAAAGTATATCTATGGAAAAACTAATTCATTTTATTCTATTGTTACAATTATTTCATGTTCTAGTGCTTTAGTTACAAACTTTTTAGACTTCAAATAGTGTTTGCAGAGATTACTGCCAACAATAAGGTCAGAAAATTGTTTGGACTTTTCGACTACAGCATTGGCTGAAACCTTTAGATATAATTTTGTTATTCATTTCTTCTGAAAACTTTTTATCCAATTATTTGCAGGGGCTTTAGACGTTTTCTTTGAAATTGCTTTAAAGCCCAAGTAATATTTTTCTCGGCAATATTGTGTTATTCAATAACAAAAAAATGGTTTTAAGAAGTCTTGCTATAGTAGTTAAGGGTAATCCTTACTATAATAGTCAAGAGTAACCCCTCTTCCTAACACTCACCAGATTTCAAACCAGTCTTACCTAAAGCGGTGTCAGAACAGTATCCTACAATATAGCTACAAATTCTAAAATTTTCTGCAGATACTTATAGCAATACTGGCTCCTTTACTACTATAAGTTGGCAAAACACCAAGTAAAAGATCATTCTTGGTTTCAAACTTCAGACAATTTACCGATATTCTATCTACAGTTGCTGCGTGTCTAGTATCCTCCCCAATATGTTTCAAATTTTTGCCATCAAAGTAAAACAAACATCTTATTAGCCATTAAATCAATTTATTCATTACGTTTTTGGCATTCTTCCTCTTCTAAAAATCTGTAACGTTGTCTTCTGACAGATTCTTTGCCTAACTTTAGTTGTTTAACATCTCCTTCTAAATAGTTTACTACGCTTGCAATATGAAGAGTTTGATCTCGCAACATATTCCACCTTATAATGATGTAATATGTTGCTGCAATAAGAGCCTAACTGGTTATCTTTATATCTGTTTTAAAGTCTGGTAGTTTAACTTAGAGCCTATTTTTGATGCTTTTCTTGTGAAAATAAACATTTTTATTTGGGGCAAAAACATCCGTCTCTGCAATTACACTTCCAACATCTAAATTTTATATAAAGATTTTTAGTTCAGTTATGCATTTACTTAAAAAAAACTAATATTATCTAAAATGCCTGTGCACTTTTAGAGAAAATTATTTATATTCTCTAATTTGCCAGAAGCTAAAATAAATGTTTTTATGTGTAGAGAAAAGTTATGGTTCGATTACCTTTTTTCATCAAGTTTGTCCTTATTATCACGAATTATTTAATCGTTGCATTTTGTTCCTTATTTTGCTATTTTTCTTTCCTCTTGCATCTATCAATCTTCCTCTGAAACCTAGCTTCAGGATCTGTGTCAATATTAGAAGACTTTATCATATTTCTGTTAGTTCAATGCAAAAGTTTGTTAAAACACTTATCGTAAGATAAACATGAATATAACATGGATATAAGCCAAGTCCTCTTGAAGAGCAGAAGTATTACGAGGATTTATTGTGTCTCAACTTCTTCTTAAAGTCTTTTACACTGATTTCAAACAATTGCTTTACCATATTGTAAAAGTCATTTTTGTGGCGTTCAGAAATTTGCTTTTTGATATAAAAGAGTTTACTGTTGCACAAAATTTTGTATTTGCTAAAATAGAGAGTTAAACTTTTCTACTATACTTCTCTAAGAAATCGAGTAACAACTGAAACAAACAGACTTTCAAATATTTACAATTTATCGGAGTAAACAATTTTTCGTTATTTGAATTACAAAACTCGCCTTTTCCTCTGCGTATAAAATCTTCTCGTGCTTAAGAACATGAAATTTTTTCTTCAAATTGGTTTGAATTGTTTATCTCTAGCTAAAGTTAGGAACAAGTATTATTGAAAAACATTTCTATTCAATGGAAGTTGATTTGTAGGTAGTTAGTTTAATGGTAGGCAGGTAAACAGACCAATAGCAGTTGGTTTGTAGGTAGATAGTTTAAAGTTAGGCAGGTAAACGCATGCGTTATAGCTAGTACCTTTCATTTTCTTCTCTTTGATTTTCAACATTTTTTACGGAGATGTAAATAATAAAAATAAATCAAGTTTTAAAGCCAGATAACTTTAAAATCAAAAGTTTCCATGTGATTTTTTTTGTAGACGAACTAACTTTGGTATGTACTAGGTTTTTTTTTTTTTTTTAATATTTTGTCACTCTAATTTATGTGTCTCATTACTCAATAACTTGAAAATATAAAATGCAATTTAAGCTAGCAACAGAAACCACTGAGACAAAGCGGATGAGCAAATGAAGAACTGAAAGTTCAACATTAGTTTGTTATTAAAAATGCAAACAAACGCCTTATTATTTTTACAGAAAAGTAAACTAATAAGTTTAAATTTCTGTTTGAAAAATCTTTACAACAATGCACAACCACTTACAATGTCTACCATTGAATAAAATGAAACTAAAAATGTAAAAAATAAAGATATAACTTATATTATATAAAATACAAGTTAACAAAGTGATTTAAAAGTAGCTTTTTAGGGCTCAACCTTAAATGATTTTTCAAAACATTTCAGTTTAAAATTTTTTTTTTATATTATAAACATTTATTAACTAGCTAAAATCGGACCCATAAAAATATATATACATAAATCTATCTTCGTAAGTCTATTCCAAACCGAACTTTTCCATACTTTTTTCGAATATTTCCTAGCTTTCCGGATCCGTAAATACGGGTCTTAACCAAGCCTACCATTTCTATCGATATCTATTCTGCACTGATTATTTATATACCTATTCCATATTTAATTCGATATTTTTTAGTAAAACAATTTATTCTAAAAAAACATTCAAGTGTAAAAAACGTAACATGTGTACCCTTTCCGCATATGTAGAGCCTATAAAATACTTATAAATAGGTTTATTTTTCTATTAAATTCATTTCATTTGATAGCACAGTAGTTAAGTGCGCTATCATCAGTTTTGTTTTGGAGAGTTTAAGTCTTTTCCTTAGCCTAATAAATTTTAAAATTTTTTCAATCATGCTTATACATCATGCTTATAAATATACTTATAACAAAAAAATAACACAGCAAAAAAGATTTCAAAATTTATAATAAAATTTTAAAGTTAATTCATTTTATAGATATATTATACGCTAATATCTCTATATAATGCAAACTCAACATATGCTAAAGACGCTATACAAGAAGAACTAAGAAGATCTTAGACCACTAAAATATAATTATAAAAAACGTCTGTTTGAGGCAAATTAAACTTTATGCGTTTTCTTTTGCATCTTACAATTTTTGATTAATTTTATTCGTTGCATTCAATTGCGTAAAAATATATAAAACCGGTACATATATATCATTTCGCGGATAAGAGATTTTATTTATTATAATAACAATAAATAAATAGTTTTTGCCTTTATTAGAATATATCGCACAAAATATATTCCATCTATCTACTAAATTACAAGGAATTTATTAAAAAAATGTTTTTTCTTGTTTATTTTTCTAGTTTTTGCCACAAAGTGACGTCATATACGCAAATAAATTGGCTTTTATGATCTACTAAAAGGCTCGTCCATCATTTTTAACGGTCTAAGAAGTAGATAACGTAGTTTTAGCAATCAGAAATTATCATGAGAGGAACAAATCGAAAATTGAAGTTTCGAATTTTCCACTTAGATAAGACAATAAGTTTCGTGTTTTTTTCAATCTTGTCAATTTTTTCATATACAAATAACATACATACAAAAAATCAAAACAAAACAGCTTGACCAAAAAAGACTAATAATTAGAAAAGTTTACTTATATTACATACGATCCTAAATAAAACGTTATATAAGTGGATTTTTTACATTTTATAAACAATATACGTAAATAAATAACATATTTGTTTATGTGTATCGTTTTTATAGGGATGGTTATGCGCCAAACCTATCTATACAATAAAGTTTAAAAAAAAAAAAGTTTTATATTTAAAAACGATTTATATAATGTTTCTTTTCAAACACCGATATAGTATGCTTAAAATTATTAAATGCACTGAACTGCAATTATTTTTATTTTTTTGGTTTGGTGGCATTTGTAAACAGCCTTTTCCGTCAAATTATCTCATTTCAACATATTGGTTGTATCATCCATTCTGCAGCCGTTTTTCAAAACGCTTTAAAAAAATAAAGAACTAGTTTTGACTTTTTTACAAAATAAACTTGTTTAGATGCCTATAAACGTTTTTGAATAAATATTTTCAAAGAGTTCTGAAAAAACTCATTAAAATTATTCGTTTTAAAAAACGTTTTACAGCAGCACCTTCTTGAGCAGCAGGACATTCTTAATAAGTTTTTTCTTCATTAAGTTGCGGACAACTTTTGTTTAGACTATCCGCAGGTTATTAGGACTAATTACCTGAGCATATTAATAACATAAGTATCTTAATCATGACACAAACGCAACAAATTTTTTCTACTAGTAATGTTTTTTTTTTTGATTTTCTGCTGTGAAATTATAGCTTTCTTTAAATCTTTTCTTTTGTAAAAGTGTATAAAATCGTTACAAATGTTTGTACATAACCTCTATAAAACTGGAAAAGTATTTTGTGTTTTAAAATAATCAAATAAAATTAAAAAGAAAAAGTTGCCATTCTCGGCGCCTTATCCACTCGGCCACACTGGAACGTTCTTAAACAAATGATTTTAAAATAATACAATAATTTTTTAAGGGAAAAAAAGTTATACATTAAAATTAAGGAATGCAATTTTTAAGTGAAAATTAAACTGTAAAACTTGATAAATGTTACAGTATGCTTTAACACTTGTTTTATCATTACTTAAATTAAAGTTTACGTACATTAGATATTTGGATACGCGTTCGTTCACGTTTTCGTATAAAACAAAGCTGCTGCAACTCTTTCTCGCCATTACCTCGCTTGTAATTGCTGCCAAGGATACCGTATCAAGCAGGCTCGAAAGTGCATTACTGCTAACACTATTAAGTTCAGTATCAATAATTTTATTATTCAGTATAATTCAGTATAATTATGTTCAATATAACTAATTTCTATGCCGTCAGTTTGTTTGTAAATATTATTTTTTCTATAAATTTTTTTTTCTACCCGGTCTAACTTGACTGACAATAGCTCATTTGGAGAGGTCAAAAGAGCAGTTAATCAATTCAAGCGGTTGATAATTTTGTGCGCTGTATTATAACTTTATTAAACAATTTTTTCGTTAAAATCACTTCACCCGATAAACGATTGCAGTGGGTTTACAAATATTAATTTTTATACGTTATTGAACAAAATAAAATTGTTAATAACATTAAATAATATTATAATAAGTAAAACTTACATAACTTTTAATTAAGATTGCGATGCAAAATGAAGTACTCTATTGGGCTGCTATTTGTTTCATTTCTGGCGGTTTTAAAAGGTAAACAGGTTTTTTGTAAATACACACAAATATATCTACATATATATATATATATATATATATATATATATATATATATAATATATATATATATATATATATAATATATATATATATATATATATACATATAAATATATATATATATATATATATATATATATATATATATATATATATATATATATATATATATATATATATATATATATATATATATATATATATTTTAAAACAAAACTTCTTTTTATGGATTGATTTCTATTTGCAAAAATTATACTTTTTTTTACGATATTTCGAGGGAATATGGATACCCTCGTTATCAAGTATATAAAAACCGTTATAAAAAAACAAAACCGCTATATTATATTTTGTTTTTTGGTTTTGTTTTACATATATATATATATATATATATATATATATATATATATATATATATATATATATATATATATATATATATATATATATATATATATATATATATATATATATATATATATATATATATATATATATATATATATATATATGTATATATACATCGTAGCGTGGGGTAATTGAGCACCTTTTTTGAAGCTTTTTTCAAAATAAAAAAAAACTTGTAATTAATTTTAAAAATTGAGATATGCTTTTATAGTACAACACTATATCTTCCTTAGAGGAATGTTGGATTTAAAAAGCGAAGAATTCAAGTTAAAAAATATACAATTTGGGGTAAACGAGCACCTTATTATATTTTTTGTGAAATGATCGAATTTTTTATATATATATATATATATATATATATATATATATATATATATATATATATATAAAATATATATATATATATATATATATATATATATATATATATATATATATATATATATATATATGTATATATATATATATATATATATATATATATATATATATATATATATATATATATATATATATATATATATATATATATATATATATATATATATATATATATATATATATATATATATATATATATATATATATATATATATATATAAGAAGGCATAAATTAACCTTATCACCGAAGCATTTTAAAAAAGACAATTTTTAGATGTTATGAAATAAAAAAAAAGTTAAAAAATTAAAAAAAATTAAAAAAGAGTAAAATAAAGTAATAAAAATGACAACAAAATTTTGTTTTTGGTTATGAACTAAGCGTTATTTGATTTATATATTGTATATATATATATATATATATATATATATATATATATATACATATATATATATATATATATATATATATATATATATATATTTATATATATATATATATATATATATATATATATATATATATATATATATATATATATATATATATATATATATATATATATATATATATATATATTTTATTAATTCGAAATTAAAATAAAATTTTTGTTTCAATATTATAAAGTATATCAAGAAAAATGCAAAATCTTGTCAATAAATTTTTTTTCTGTTTATTGGGTAGATACAAGATTTTTTAAACCGATTTACAACGAACTCTTGAATGTGATTCATATTAGTCAAGAGATTAAGAGCAATCTTGGGCAAAGGTTTTTCGGTAGGGATGTATGAAATCTTCCTTCACCAATTTTTCATTCAGTAATTACTTTTCTCCATGCTGATTTCATGGGTCCATAAACTGCAAGGTCAAGAGGCTATAGTATATGTGTACTATTAGGAGGCAAGAAGACCATCCTAATGTTGTTAGCTTCACAAATTTTGATAACATCAATAGATAAATGGCATGCTAAATTATTACCAATAAGAAGTTTTGGAGTGTTTTTATTAACATGTCTGAAGTAAGGTATTAATAATTTTAGCAGCCAATCTTTAAAACAATAGCCATCAAACCAACCAGATTTTGTGCGGTTATTGCGTGCACCAATTGGACCTCCAAGTATCCAAGTGTCCATCAGACGCTCAGTTTTATACACTGTATATGGAGGAAGAAAAACACCATCAGCAGTACATACAAGCATTATAGACACTGATGACTTTGATGTATTTATAACTCTTTCAACATGTTTAGTACCTTTCCGGAATATCGTTTGTTTTGATTTTGGGTCATCAGAAAGATGTTTATTATGTTTGGCAATAGAACATTTCTTATTGTATCTTCTAGGTTGTTAAAAAATTTATTTACAGAGTCACATGAAACTGCAGCACGCTTTCTACAAATATTTTGACTTGCTCGATAAGACAAAAGACTTTTATGCCGCTCTAAAAATGATCTTATCCAATATCATCAGGCAAATTTTCTTTAAAATACGGACAGTCTCTTCCAGATTTGTTAAGAAAACTTTGTACAAAAAATTTGAGGTCTATTTTATCAAATGAACACGCAAAATCACTAAAAGTTGCAATGTATTGTGCATGGGACATCTCCTCGTCTGGTGGCAAAGAACTCTTTCGATTAACCACACTACTTTTGCGTAAACCACTTATATGACACCTTAAAGTTCTGGGTGGTATGTTTAGCAGCTTTGCCACACGTTTACAAGGTTCTCCATCATTAACAAGTTCAATAGCTCTTTTAAGTTCACTTTCTGAGTAAGTTTTTGACTGTTTTTGAGTTGATTTAAAATAGTTTCTCACCATTTCCACAAATTATAATATTAATTTTATTCTCAAAAATTTTATAAGAATAAAAACCAGTAAATTCAAAAGGTGCTCATATATAACAAAGGTGCTCATATATAACAAAGGTGCTCATATATAACAAAGGTGCACCCTATATAACAGTGCTCAATTACCCCACCTTACTTTAAACACCAATATTTTATAAACAATTAATTTATAAGACTTAAAAAATAGTACAAGTTTACTTCAATATATGTAAGGTATACTGTAGAAAAATTCAAAATTCTACGAAAGTTTTAACTACAAATGCTTACCCTTAGTGTTTCGAGTTGATAGTTTTTACGGAATTCTATGAATCTACACCGTGATATAGTTAACTTGTTATTGGTTATTTATTTTTTTCTAAATGAGCTGTAATTAACAGCTTATATTTTCCTTCAGTTACTTTATGCATTTTTAACTTGAAAATGAACTAAGCATTAATACTAAATGTTTTATTTGTCTTTTAAAATGAATATGTTAACGGGTGCGCAATTACCCCATGAAGTGCTCGATTACCCCACGCTACGGTATATATATATATATATATATATATATATATATATATATATATATATATATATATATATATATATATATATATATATATATATATATATATATATATATATATATATATATATATATATATATATATATATATATATATATATACTGGTAGGTCATAAAAAATTTTTTTCTTGTGACAGGATCTAAGCATTGCTAATAGTTATTAATATTTGTACTATCAAATATGAAAATGATTGTGATAGATTTAAAGGGCGCAACTTTATTGGGAAAATTACCGGTATCCTAATATCTTAGAGAAAAAAAGTTTTTTAAAAATAGGGCAACCTGGTACTCAAAATAAGCAAAATTTTATAAAAAATTTGAAAATAATAATTAATTTATAAAAATCTTTTTGCTTAATTGTTATTTAAAAACATATAATAATGCACCTTTTTCACTTTTAGTTAAAAAACTATAGTTATTATGTATTAAAATCTAAAGTAATTATTTTCATATAAAAAAATTATTTTTTTGAAATTTTTATAAAATTTTGCTTTATTTGAGTACCTACATCACATAATTAAAAAATTTTTATTTTTGAAAATAATAGGGCCTGCTAACTTTTGTAATTATAGTTGCGGGTGAAAAACATTGTTCAATCCATAAAAGTAAATACTTTTCTAAATTAGTACATAAAAAAACAACTTTATTGACCATAGCCAGGTTAGCAACTCTAAAAAAAAATTTTACGACTCACCCTAATATATACATACATAAAATTTGGAGGGCACAGAGATTGACATTTCAACATTCATAACTCCAAAAAAATATTTTTGCCCACGAATTCGGACAGTCAGTTTTTAAGAATTATCTCATTGAGACATATATATATATATACATATATATATATATATATATATATATATATATATATATATATATATATATATACATATATATATATATATATATATATATATATATATATATATATATATATATATATATATATATATATATATATATAAATATATATATATATATATATATATATATATATACATATATATATATACATATATATATATATATATATATATATATATATATATATGTTTATATATATATATATATATATATATATATATATATATATATATATATATATATATATATATATATATATATATATATATATATATATATATATATATATATATATATATATATATATATATATATATATATATATACATAGAGAGAGAGGGTTTGGTTTTAGCTGTAAATTATTGCCTAAACTTAGGTTATTTTATCAAAAATTATTCATAAATAATTGAAAACTATAACTAAACATAGCAAAACAAAAATGAACAAGTCCTTATAATTATATGAGAGGAAAGAATACATTTTTCTTTATATCCCCTCCCCCGGTCCTCCATTTCTTTATTCTTCTGACTTTCTTTAAAAAAAAAATTTTAAGAAAATCTTAATGAACAAGATTTTATTGGGAACATTTGTAAGTACTTTTTATGTGTTTTTCAAATTAAAAGTTTTATTATTAAGCTAAACCAACTGCGGCTGCCGACATTGCTCTAATGATTTTTCATAGACCAGCTGTGACTGCCAGTGATTAAAACATCGGGTAACCACTAAAGGACATGAACTGATAGATCAACAACTAGCCATTACTACCACGTACCATCGTGAGTTTGTCTTTTGTGACTAACTGTGTCTCGCTTGATCTTGTTATGCATTTTCATTAGATAATTCCGTTTAGAGCCATATAATATCAGACTAGAACCAGTTTTCTTAAATATCTGAAGTTGTTTTTAGAGGAATCAGATGCAATTTTTTGATTAAAAATTGGCGTATTTTCCATTCATTTTTTTATGTAATAAAATGTATTAGGCACATGATTGATGACATTTAAAACTGTTTTAAATTAGTTTGAAGAAACAGTTTGAATTTTAAAATTTATTTGGTATACAAAAACCAATTATTGTATATGTATTTTTTTTAAACTTATATCCAATTACGTGTGATAAGTTTCTGTTTCAATAACTTTTATTTCTATTTTAGTGCTTGAACCCATTTTAACTTTAACAAAACGAAAAAAAACATATACCCAAAATAATAAGTTACACACACACACACATATATATATATATATATATATGTATATATATATATATATATATATATATATATATATATATATATATATATATATATATATATATATTATATATATATATATATATATATATATATATATATATATATATATATATATATGTATATATATATATATATATATATATTATATATATTTAACATGGTTATTATATTCCAACACATTTGTTTTTGTTCATGGTTATTATATTCCAACTACATTTGTTTTTGGTGGTGATAAATGAAGTTAACATAATATCAAACGAAATTTATCTTGACTATGAAATAAGAGTCCTTTTTTATAGTTTTGTAAAATAAAACGTAATCAATATCAAAATGATATTAAATACGTTTAATAACAAAAATAAAAAAAAAATGTAATTTTTTGTATTACAAATGTAATACAAAAAATTACATTTTTTTTTTTCAAATTTTTGTTATTTAAAATGCAAAACAAAACAACTACTTATATATAGTTCTATAGAGTTTATATTTCATATATAAACATTTAATATACTCATTTTCCTTCCAAGAACTCAAATTAGTTGTAAAAAACTTGAAATGTTAAACTAATTAAACATAAGTATGTAAACCATGACACATACGTAAAAAATTTTACCCCGTTTTTTGATGTTTTTAGAATATGAATTTTTAAAAAAATCTTGACGTTTGTTAAAGTGTATAAAAATGTTACATATGTTTTTTATATAATTACTATAAAACTTCAGAAGTATTTTGCATTTTGAAAAATCAAAAAAAAATTAAAATAAGAAAAGTCACAAATAAAAAAAAAAAAAATTATATATATATATATATATATATATATATATATATATATATATATATATATATATATATATATATATATATATATATATATATATATATATATATATATATATATATATATATATATATATATATATATATATATATATATATATATATATATATATATATATATATATATATATATATATATATATATATATATATATATAAGATTAAGTGTGTTTAAACATTACATAATTTGAAGTTTACGCACGTTAGATATTTGAATACACTGTCTTTCATGTTTTCTTATAAAACAAAGTGCTGCAACTCTTTTCGTCATTACTTTGGTAGCAATGGATGCCAAGAGTTTTTGTCAAACACGCTCGAAAGGGCACTACTACTACTATTACTACTACTACTACTACTACTACTACTACTACTACTACTACTACTACTACTACTACTACTACTACTACTACTACTACTACTACTACTACTACTACTACTACTGCTACTACTAAAACTACTACTACTACTACTACTACTACTACTACTACTACTACTACTACTTCTTTTTCTTTCAAATATCGGTCCAAATAAAAAATGCATATAAAAAATAAAAATGAGGCCAGAGTGACGAATTAAAATCAATTTAGTTTCTTAATATCTTAGTCCTCAGACATCATATATTGAAAAAAGCAAAAAATATGTTTAGGAATTTTTATATGCTTTTTATGGTATGAAAGAAAGCATAAAGGACGGTTTTAGGTTTTTAATGTTTAAATCTTGTTACAATCTATTTAAATAACCACTTTTAATGTTGTTGCAGAAAGTAATAGAACATTCTCTGACGACTATGCAATTTTTGTTTTATTAGTAAATATTTTTGTTATGTTTAAACGGTTTTTTAATGTACATTTTTGTGGATTGTTGTATTGTGTTAAATTTATTCTAAACTGTGTTGAAACATTTTTGTTATGTTTATACTATTATTGTTATTTTGACGCGGTTTTTTAACGCACACTTTTTTGGATTATTGCAATCTGTTAAATTTATGCAAACATCTGTAAAAAGATTTATTAAAGAGAATTTGTTTTATTTATATTTACAAAGAGTTTTTGTTACTTAGAAATCGAGAAAACTACATATTTCGTACTTCTAATATTAACCACTGTGCATTTAAAACTACATAATCTGGTACTTTTAATTTTAACCAATAAAAATACTGTGCGCTAAGTGGTTTGACCACTTAGCGCACGGTATTTTTAGCTAAAGTTCTACACCTTTATAATAGGGTCTACACAAAGGTCTACATCTTTATAAGGTATAATAAAATCAAAATTTTTTTTTTGTTACGATAATATGTGAACCTTGAAACAAAGTTTTTCTGAAAGGCACTTAAGTATATTTACATAACATATATAAATTGACAGCATACCTATCAAACTTTTTTTTTTACATATTTTACATTGCACTTTTTTTAATAAAGAGACGCTTTTTGAGAAAATAACAGGCAGAAATATAAATCTAGGTATAAGAAATAAATATTTTAACATCCCATACGCAGATTTAAATAGAATAATTAATATATGGTAACAGGGGTATTAAGCCCTATGGGCCATTAATCCCCATTTTCTCTGTTCATATAATGAAATGACTGGTGCTGTTGTATTGAAAGAATGGGGCATTAAGCTCTTCATGAAAGAGACTAATTAACCCATAAGGAAAATTTTCATAACCACAGAAACACTATTCTGGGGTTTCTAACCATTAAGTACTTTTTTAAGTTTTTTACTGTTTATGTTATCAATGAGTTAAAATAGTGATGTTTTTATAACAAATTTCTAAAAAACTTTAAAAAAAGGAAAATTTTACTTTTTTTTAAAGTTTTTACTTTAATATTAAATTTCGATTTAAAATTTTAAATGAATAGCATTTTTAAGAGAGAAATGGTTTCATTGAACATTAATTAGTTTAATTAGTTTATTAAAATAAATGTTTTAATTAGCAGATGCTTAATGCCCCTTGTTAATTCCAACTGTTTAAAAAGCTGATTAAAACAATCAAACAACATTTATTATATAAATAAAATTCATGTTTTAATTTTATAAACATTACACAAATATAGTATAAACTGAAAAGAGAAGTTATTTATTTGTAGAAATAGTTTAAATTTTTCTTTAAATATAGTTTTGATAACGGAGCTTTTTTCCCCCTTTATTTTGCAGTATGGTTCGGCATACCAAAAGAATAAGGGAGACAGGAAAAATTTAAGCAACAGGCCAGACAATGACAGATGCCTACAATTCTGTCATACGTAAGCAGAAATTTGCTAACCAGGAATCCAAGCACTATTAAAAATACTACCAGTACTAATGGTCACAAGGCTTCTGCCTCAACATCACTACTATGTGAATTGCTGTCAACGTTATAGTCATCTGCAGCATCATCAACAGAATCATCACCTTTATTTTCAGCACCTGTAGAAAGACCGCAGAAGCCATTTCTGCTTGTCTACTATGGCCACAACAAAAAGAAAAAATCTTCTAGCCTCAGATAATAGGAACACTGATGAAGATTACAACACTATGTCTAAAATGTGGTATCGAAAGAGGTCAAAGAAAATAATGGGTGTGTATAATAATTATGTTATGTAAATAATTATGTGATGTTTGGTACCATGTTAAATTGCCTAGAACTTCCAGACGGAGCTGATAGTTAAGCTATGAATTGTATCTGTTAGAAGTGTCTAAAAATGATGTAAAAATATCTTTTACTTAAAGGATTTTTTTGAAATTTGAGTCGGCGGTAGTTGTAACTTTTTCGCTTTTTTTTCACTATATGACTTTAAGTTTAGCTGGATTAAGCTTTTGTACATATAGAAATATGTGTTGTCGATAACTAAAAAATATTTTCAGTTTGAATTTAATATTTATTTATTTTTTCAAAGAGAGAAATTATAAGTACTTGAAACATGGGGTCCCCTCTGAACCTATATACTAATAGCACTTTTATTTCTTTTATATTTTGAAAAAATTCTAGTCCTAGTTAGACAAAACTATGAGTAAATATTTAAAAAAAGTAAATATTTAAAAAAAGTAAATATTTAAAAAAAGTAAATATTTAAAAAAAGTAAATATTTAAAAAAAGACAAAAGTAAATATTTAAAAAAAGTAACAAACTTGTTGCTTTAAAAATGTATTGACACTAAGAACATGAAGTAAATATATTTCTATAAAGTACTTGTGTTTTATGTTAATTAAATATTGCTTTATTACATGCTTTTTAGTCCTTTTTACATAAAACTATACTTAATGTCTATAAAACAAGGTTAATAAGAATATTTATAACACTTTCTTTAAAACTTTTTATGAAAATATATGACGTAAACTTTCCAAAATGCATATCAAATAAAAAAACCATAAGTTTAATCTCACCGTGGATCACAAAAGATCTTAGAAGATCCTCTTGAATTAAGCAAAAATTGTATTTCAAATACTTAAAAAGCAAAACAACTAAAGTTACTTTATAAAAATTATGCCAAAAAATATGAAAGACAAATGAAATATTTAAGAAAATTGTACTTCTCTTATTTACTTAAGAAAAAAAAGTATAGTTTTAAACGCGCATGGGATATTTTTAGAGAACTTACTGGCATGCAGAAAATAAAACCGCGCTCACTGCCCAAAACTATAAAAATTTATTATGAACTTTCCTATGATCCAACTGTAATAAATAGTGAGTTTAATAAATTTTTTGTTTCTGTTGGCCCTAGTCTAGCTAATAAAATTCCTCTTATGACTAATAAAATAAATGTATATGATTTTCCGATTACTTCGGTCTTAACATCGTATAAATACCCTTATGAAGATTTTGAGCAATCTTTTAGAATGCTTAAGTGTATTAAATCAGCTGGTAATGATAATATAAATGGTAATGTTGTCATCGAGTCTTATGAACCCCTAAAAGATGTTCTATTTAAAGCTTTAGATTGTTTAATAAAACACAGCGTTTTTCCTGATTTTTTAAAAATAACTAAAGTGACACCAATTTTCAAAGCTGGATAAAGTGTCAAGCTCGATAAAAAGATGCAATTTTAGCAGATGCTAATTCGGCAACGGATATGATATAAAGTTTTTAAGAAAGATCAGAAGTGAGAGTTAATCCAAGAAGATGAAGGGTAGAGGACTCATCGAGTACATTGCCGTTCATAAATATAGGAAGGTCTAAATTATTGCGATAACGATTGGCTGAAAAAAATTAAGTTTTATCTGAATTAAAGTTCACCAGCTACTGTGAGCCCCATGCTGTAGCAGAAGTGAGATTCTTTTCAAGCTCAAATGTCTCCTGCAAGCAATCAGAGGGAGTTGGCTTCTTATCGTGACAATAATAAATGGTATTATCATCAGCGAGCAATGCCACCTTAGATGTGAGAATATCTGGAAGATCGTTAATGTAAGCTAAAAAGAGTATAGGGCTAAGGATTGAACCTTGAGGAACCCCTGAGGTTACAGAATAAGAAAAAGAGTGCTGTCCATGTAGGACAACTTTTATACTACAATTGGAAAGAAAGGGTTCAATAATCTTAAAAATGTTTCCAGATACACTGTTAGAAGAAACCTTATGGAGAAGACCAGCATTCAAAAAAAAAACACACAGAACATGCAATTTTTCAAATTATTTGCAATATTTCTGAATCTTTTGAAAATTCTTAGTTCACGTTGGGAGTTTTTATAGATTTATGAAAAGATTTTGATCCAATTGATCTGTAAATGTATGGTTCTACCAGAGTTCTATATTTGGGTTCCTTCTATTTCACATTGACATCAATGATTTACATAAAGCTTCGAACTTGATCGCAGCCATATTTGCAGATTAGACTAACCTCATTTTATCTGATAACAACATTACAACATTATTTCAAAATATGAATATCAAATTAACAAAAACCTTTGAATGGTTTAAAATAAACAAGCTATTCTACTGGCTAAATCATCCGGCGAGCCTCCACTTACAGTTACCCCTTGTAAAAGTTTATACTTAAACAATTTTAACATATATATTGAAATAAAGTATTGAATATTAAGAAATAATACTAGATAGATTTCAAGAAGTATATTTTTGACAAATTTCTAATTTTTTTATAAATGAATAATTTGAAAATAACAAATAACTTACTAAACAAAGTTTATTGTAACAATAAAATATGTATGTTTTGGTCGAAGTAGTGCGCAGACACCATCGATTGCTCCGAAATTTACCAATGCAGCCCTTGAAAATGTGCAATTAAATACGGGCCTGTCAAACAACGGATTAAAAAAACTTGTTAGAACTATAAACAAAAAATTAAGCAGCAAGATGGTATAGCGAAATTTCTACAAAGACTAGGTCAACAATTGAGCGATTTCTTCACCTGCATTGACTTAAAAATGACAGACGAAAACAAAGATTCTTGTACAGTTCATGTTGTTGCTCACTGCAATGATTTATCAAGTTTTCTGAATTATGCTGTCCCGCAAAATTTCTGCTGGCTATTTTTTTAATTAAGCTCGGATTTTTTTAATTAAGCTCGGATTTTATGGTAGCAAAGGATTTGTTAAGTTTTGCCTAAGCATTATTGATACTGCATTAAGGGATGAAACCAGCTAACCGCACCAATAAAACCTCTCACTCAAAGGACTGGTAAAGACACTGGATTCAAGAGACAAATTATTGTTAGGCTTTCAAAAGATTTGCCAGAAACACACTCCAATATTAAACAAATCTGGTCACTGATTAATGCAAATGAAGTTAAACTAATTTTGGCTTGTGATATGAAAGTTGTAAATATAATTTTTGGTCTTTAAACTCATTAAAGTACGCATCTTTGCACCTGGTGTGACTTCAAATCCAATTGTCTTGCTAAATCTGGAAACTTGCAAAAAACTGAGTTCAGTTAGTTCAAGCCTTGAGTCTTTTCAGCATCCAGGCGGGGTTGTTGCTAATGTAAAGCTGTTTGGAATTGTCATTCGAAAGCCAATCATCTGCGGGTCTGTCAATGATTTTGGAAATCATTCCACCGATAAAAATGCATCTACACTTAGGAGTTACCAACCATCTTTTTAAGATCCTCAAAATTGCTTGGATAGAAGCTGTTAAGTGGCCAGCCGCCCTCCACATTGAACTGAGCCCGTATCACGGGGGCCAGTTTTAGGGTAATGAATGCAGGAAACTTATTTAAAATTACGATAGGCTGAAGCAATTTCCTAAGACAAACATGGTTTATAATATTATGTGCTTAGTTGAAGCATTCAAAAGCATCAATTTAGTTGTCAAGGCTTGCTTTGGATACATCCTTCATCCGGATTTCGCTGAAAAAAATAAAAAACTTCAAAAAGTGTTTCCTAATGATAACTGGTACAAGCGTAACACCCAAAATTCACGCCGTCTTCTACCACATCAAGGATTTCATCAATCACAAAGGATCACCCTTGGAGCCCTATAGTGAACAAACAGTCGAAACTTCTCATTAAGATTTTTATTAACATTGATCGAGGTATAAGCGAAATAATAACCATCCAGAGTACAAAGAAAGATTGTTGCGCTACATAATTGCTGTAACTTATATTTTACGGCGTATAAGGAATATTTTCACTATCTTTAAAAGAAATATTATAGAGTATTTGTATTAAAAGAGTACATTAAGCTATTTATGAATAATATTTTGGTGAAGAAAATCAAAAAAACATTTCTTAAAATTTACTTAGATATTTGATGGTAATACCATGTAAAAAATAGGATTTAAATAGCTTTCACTTTATTTTAAAACTAAATGTATTTAAGGAAGTTGATACAAAATATTTTAGGAGATCTACTTTTTTTTTTTGTTATACTAACTGGTAGTCCTTTGACAAGGCTTTGCACTTTTTTTAAGCTTTTTTTTTTGGCAGCAGTTTATACATTAGGAAATATTGGTATATTCAAGCAAAGCATACATGGCCAATAACGCCGGGGAGGCTAGGGGGTCATGTCCTTTTAAACTTTTTTTTGCGAGGACTTTTTGTTTTGAAATGTAGGCAACTAATTAAGAAATTCTGAATTTTACTTTAGAAACTGATGGGTTGACCCCTATACTTTGAAGGCCGTGTCAACATTATTAGCATAAGACTATTTAAATCACGCTTAAAGTAGAAAATCACCATTTTGGTCTATAAAATGAAAACTGTACATATACCAATAAAATAAGTATGACAAAAATTGTTGGTATTACATAGTAGAACACTCATGTAACCGTTATTTTAAAAATAGTGACCGAATTTCGAAGTAATCCGTAACACTTTAAGGTATTAGTAGCAAAAAACTGACAAAACTTTAACTAAAACTGCAATAAACTCTACACCATTTATTCAATCAGACTGAACTTTTTTATAGAGTTTGGTGTGACTAATGGCTAGATATGCTTTAATTTTTATTAAATTAAATTAAGTGGTTCAAATTCTACAAGTGTTTTTTTTGGCGCACTATGAAGTCAAAGTTTGACTTAATTTGAACATTTAAATTAAACTTTTTTTCGCGGACAAAATTAATAGATTTCAAAATTTGCATCACAGGGTACCATGATGTGTACGCTAACTTTCCGTATAAGTGGCGTTCTTGGGACAACTAGGTGAAAATCAAGCATTTCATTTCGTTGAGCTTCTCTTTGGAATAAAATAGTTTTAAAACATTTTGAATTATCTTTGGAATGGAGTTCAATGTAATCCTTTATTCAAAAAACAGCTTTAGGAAATTATTTTATCTATAGTTTAAATATTTTTTTTTTTTTAAACATATATTTATATAAATCCTCTGAAAGGTTTTTGTGTTTTACACACTTAACCACTTATGCATGCATTTGAATTTTATGAGATTTTAAAATTTACGAGCGGTTCTCGATGAAGACTTGAGGGTTTTCTGCGAGTGTCTGCTTTCTTTTTATTTATTAAATCAATTACTGGTATATTTTTTGTTTGTTTATATTTTATACAACTTCAAAATGATTTTTACATTTTAACGATTTAATTTGTTTTTATAACAATTTTTATACTTTGTATAAATTTTAACTTTCAAGTTCTTCATATGTGATTCTCTGCGACAAGACCTGATGGTCTTCTTTGAGTATCTACATTCTTTATTCATTTATTTTTTATTCATTTATTTTAATGATATCTTCACTTGTAATTTTACTTTTGTATATTTGTATTTGAATCTCAAACATTTTAATAATAAAAAAAAGGCATCTAGGGTGCAAAAATTTTTAAAAGATTCTTAAATATGCATCGAACAATTTTAAGTTAATGATATGGCCTTTGACAACGGGGGCCCCAGCTTTTATTTTTTGAGGACCTTTTTAGAAAAAAGAATGTTTTTCAGAAATTGAGTGTCCTTTTCGTTTAATTTATAAAATTGAACGAAATTTCAATATACATGAAAACAAATAAATGACTTTGAGATAATTCATAAATATATAAACATTTCATCTGTTAAAATAAAGAAAATATATATCTGAAAATGCGACATTACAAAAATCCTGCAAGTAACGATGGGATTGCGCGTATATGAAATTATAATTACTGTTAAAAAAATTTAAAAAAACAACATAAAAAAGTACTATAATATTACAAATAATTAAAAATAATGATGATATATTTAAGAATATATTGAGATTAAAAAGCGAAAAGCAATCCGTTAATGCGTTGAAGAAATTATTTACAAAGTAAATAACTTCTTCAGCGAAATATAAAAAAAATTTTAAATGTTTTGCCAATTACGAAATAGCAAATATTATTACAAATTATCATATTAAAAAGTAATAAACCTAAAGCAAGGGTTCAAAGTTAAATAAAACATCATTTAAATTTTACACTCACTTTAGCTCTGGAAAAAGAACAACTTAAAGCTGTCATTTCGATAAGGACACAAGTCCATTTCTTAAAAATAAAATCAAAAAAGTATTCATTATATATATTTTAATAAAAAAAAGTCATTGATACTAAGAAAGTAATACCTTTATGAGTTTAGTTTATTAAAAAAAAATGACTCATCCTGAGATAATTTGTCTACTATTTTTTTGAAAAAAAAAATTTCTTAAACTGTTTATATAACTTGTTTAATCATTTTTAAATGGTTTTAAATTGACATATCAATAAAAATATATTTGTTTTTTTAACTATATAGGGAGGAAGAAACTTCCAATTTATCGGGGGAAAAAAATACAGTTTATGTTTTCTAAATTTTGTTAGTTTTTAGAGCACATATAAGAAAAATATTTGTAGGTTAAGGTTCTTAAAACGCATTAATGATACTGCAGTTTATTTTAATGAAAATTTATACTGTTTATCATACAAAGTTCAGAAAAACGTTACTCTCTTCTATAATTAAAAAAAAAAAAATAATGATAATATTTTATTTGTAAATACTTTTTTTCTTTTTTGTAGTGAGTTTAAGTGGTAGTTGTTGGGATGGTTGGTTGGAGTATAGAAACTATTGCTATTTTTTTCATAATAAGACATGGCAAGCAAAAAATTGGAGAGATGCTTTATTGTCATGTCAAACGAATGGTGGAAATTTGTTGAGTATAGCAGATCAAGCAGAAAATAATTTTGTTTTAAAAATTATTAAAGATATTGGCATAAATAAGGATAATTACTGGATTGGTAAATTGTTTCCTCGTTTTTTTTTAAACATTTTTATGATGTTTTATTTTATTTAAATCCTTTTTATTTTTTAAAGGGCTTAATGATGCTTTTAACAATAGAGAGTTTGTGTGGTCAGATAACACATATCCTGAGTATTTCGATTGGAAAGCGACAGAACCTAACAACTATTATGGAAATGATGAAAACTGTGTGGAAATGAATTATTATGGTTGGAATGATGTGGTTTGCAGTGTAGTCCGCAATTTTATCTGTAAATTTAAAACAGGTAATAGATTTATACTTTTATCTGTTTTAGCATTATTGCTTTATTTTATTTAAATGTTTAAGTTCTAATTTATACTCAGTTAAAAATTTTGTACTTTCCTATAAAAATCTATTCTAATATTTTTTTAAAAAACAAAGCATGTTTTGACTACAAATATTTATTCGCAGCCAGCATTGTGATATGGGTACCGTGTGGGACCCGTACGGGTTGTCGAATGGACCCCACATAGGTAGCCATTTGGGATTCCGCAGGGTTTTGGCCGCGGTTTCCATCCGGGGCCCATATTAGTTTACCCGCCGGGTTACCAGTATGGGTCCCAAACGAATTATACACTTATAACCCGTAAGCACCACGAATAAAAAGATCTCCGCGATGCCGGCGGTATTTTGCTGCAGTTTCCATCTAAGCCCCATATGGGTTTGCCTGCCTAGGAATGATTTTAAATCTAGGAAAACTACTTTACAATAGTTAAATAAAATATATAAAAGAGAAATTATATAACTTTATATGCTTATTTATTTCGAATAATAAGCATATTACAATTACATTTTTATTGAGCAACTTTCTAAACAATACTGCAATCACGTACCGTCTGTTTTCAAGGTTGTCTTCAAATTAAAAGCTTTTAAATTGTTGTTAAAACTTTTTCTTTAATCAAATCTTTCTTAATACTATATCTTCTTTGAATGAGTGCTGTCAAAACACATTCTTGTTGTTTCTAGTCAATTTTAACCATCAGCAAGCAAATAACGCCAACAATAATTGTTCGTCTATTGCAAATCATCAGAAATATTTTCAAGCCTTATGCTGCAAGGCAATAAAAAAAAAACAAAAACAGAAATCATCTTACATATAATGTTACTAGTTATAATAAAGCCTATATAAACATATAAATATAAATATAAATATATATATATATATATATATATATATATATACATATATATATATATATATATATATATATATATATATATATATATATATATATATATATATATACATATATATATATATATATATATATATATATATATATATATATATATATATATATATATATATATATATATATATATATATATATATATATATATATATATATATATATATATATATATATATATATATATATATATATATATATATATAGATAGATAGATAGATAGATAGATAGATAGATAGATAGATAGATTGATAGATAGATAGATAGATAATTTTCAATTAATAACTTCATTGTTTCAAAAACTAATTAAAAACTAAATTCTTACAAAATCCAATACCGCGGACCGTTTCCATGGAAACATTTTTCAAAATTTATCACAAAAAATAATAATGTTCATTGCATCTCTTTGGAAAAATCTAATCTAAGAATCTCTTATTACAAAAAGACTTTGATTTAAAATATCTCTTTTAAAAATAATACACAAGTAGTATAAATTATCTAAAAAAATAGTTATTTACACTTTTGTTGCAATTATAATCTAATTTAATTTTTTTTTTTTAATTATTGTTAATCTTTGATATAATGCGTCATATTTCAACACTAATATTTATATTATGTTATAAGTTGTATTGTAACTAACGTATTTAAAATTCTTGTTATGTACTTAGCTACTTTTCATTTTTTATATTAACTGACGATTTTTTAATCTAAATTTTATGATGTGGCTTGATTTAAAAGACGTTTAAAACCCTTGCGGCATTTGTAAGATTATTACAATGTGCTACGGAAAAGGATTTTATTATAAAAAGGACAATTAAAAGAAAATTGTTATATAACCTTGGTTCAGTTGCAATAACACCAGCTGCAAAAACTTTATTAACTCAAGCACAATTTCAAGCTAGGATCAAATTTAGTAAATACTTTTACGCGAATTTAATATACAATACTAATGTTTGATTGTATGTATTTTAAATTTTATTTTATTTTTTATTTATTTATTCTTTTTAACACCCAAATTACAGGTAAAAAAATAAATTGTATAAAACTAATAGTTTATACTTTCAGTGTAAAAAAATTAACTTTTTCTTGGGATGTTTTCCTCCATCAACTTAGTAAATACCAGTCTTTGTTCTCTGATATTCCAGAATTCAAAAGAATGGTTCAAAATTGCCGCTATATTTTCTCCTACGTCATCGTAGCAACGTTTTACCGTTATTTTTTTCCCCTCTATCAAACACTGCACGAAGTTTATCTCAAGTTGATTGCAAATTTTTATTACTTCGTTGATAAATAGGTTATCTTTAGTAACATCAGATATCTGAGCCAAAATCAGGGAAAAACAAGTTGGATTGTTCAGTAGTCTGATAAACAGATTTAATTTGTTTTGAATGAGGATGGTAGATATGTCATTAATTTTAAAGAAGGGATGCAGGTAGTTTTTGCTGTACTTCGATATACTAAATAGGAATTTTAATGCTGAACTTCCAACAGCGTCTAGTTTATTAAGAAGTGAATTATTATAACATAATAATAATAACCCGTATGATAAATTCGGTACAGCCAGTGATTTGAACAAGTGTACTATGGTTATTGGTTGACAAAGACGAATACCCGATTTTATAAGAGCTCTGGATATTGATTGAAACTGAATAATACGTTCATTTACATTTAATGTTTGAAGTGTTGCTATATTTTTTGTATGATTTTGATTATCCCATAGGAATCCGAGGTTTTTCAGTTTATTCTTGAGGTGTATGGACATGTCGTTTATTTGAATTGAATTTTTTGTAATTGAGCTTTTACCGGATATAATAAACTCGGGTTTTTCAGTGTTTAGTTTGATATATAGGTTTTGTCATTGTGACTGAACTTTATTAACCAATTCTTGTAAACCAGAAAGAGTAGGACTTAGTAGGATTATATCGTCTGCATAAGCTATAACACCGGTGTACACCCCACTTATCGTTGTTCCAACTTTGCAATCTGAAACATTTTGATTTAATATACTTTGAGTGTATAAATTATATAAATGTGGTGATAAAATGGATCCTTGTCGCACGCCTTAAGACAAACGGAAATGATTTGATTTATGCCCAAGGTATGATATACTAGCAGTACCCGATAGGTATAGTTATTGTAGTACGCGAACTACTGATAACGATAATTTTTTGTTGTAATAAAGTTTTTCAAAAAACAATTCCCAGTTACAGCTATCGAAAGCCTTATTTGCATCTAAACTACAAATACATATTGATGAACTATTGTTATTGTAATGTTTTATTGTTTCACTTAAAAGAAACTATGCATGAAGAGTAGAGCTATTATGTTTGAAGCCAAATTGGTGAGAGTGGCTATCTGATATTTCCGGACATTTTTATATAATTATATATTCAAAGAGCTTTGTCAGAACTAGCACGATACTAATTCCGCGATAGTTATCGGGGTTATCAAGAGATTTTTTATAGGATTTTACTATTGAAACAATTATAGATGTTGATAGGTACTCCGGCACCGCTCCATTATGCGGGAGCCATGATAAATGGTCATTTACAATAACTCCTAAAAACCTTATAGTATCTTGTTTTTTAATTTCTTTATAATCTATAATAAGTTTTAGCAGTTTAGGAAGGTTTTCTTCTTTTGTATTTGTATACAACAAGGTATATTGTGTTTTTTCAACATTATAAAAAAGTTTACTTGACCTAAACCAACAATTTACTTTTTCTAATTCAATGTTTATGTAAGCATATAGTTGGATAATATTTGCTGTTAGATAAAAATTAGGGTTGTAACGGATTTAATTTTTCAAATCCAGCCGGAGCCGGATTTATTAGATTTTAAATTACAAATCCGGCCGGAGCCGGAGCCAGATTTTGAATGAAAAGTAGAAGCCGAAATCCTGAACATCCCTTCCTTGTATTAAGAATAATCAACAATGTTGGCCGTTCTTAATACTAAGTGAAAACTGTTTTCTTTTAAACTTCATTGTTGTTATTAAAATAAAAGAACATAATTTCACATAATATAACATAAAATAACAAAATATTTGATAAACTATTGAAACTTTTGATTTGAAAGCGAACTTCAGTTTCATTTATTTATCTAAAATACCTTTGATTAGTTTCGAATTGTACTTTAGAAATATTAGGCGAGATGCATTTTGTGGCAGGATCAAACTACGATGGTCATTGAGAACCTCTCTAGCAACACTGAATCAACGTTTTGATGGTACTGTTGTAGATGGAGCACCAAAAAAAATGCGAGCTAATTTTGCCAGTACTGGCAACTATTGCATGTTGTTATTCTACCACTGCAGTAGATCAGAGTGTCTATTTATTTCAGGCTCTGCCAGATACTGACTTAGCTAAATGTCAATGCCTGTTGATAACTTTTGCTCATGCGCTGTGCAATCAGCGGACGTAGACTGAACAATTTAATCAATACATTGGCAGAGTAATACATTGTAGTAATCAATACATTGGCAGAGATGATGTGGAAGAATAATCCATTTGAGCTTGTTTCACTGGAATTTCTTCAAATTTTTTCAATCTTATGCTCAGCATGCTCAGTTTGACTTTTATCTTGCATCGATACTCTCTGCAATGTTACTTTATTGAATGCAAGCAGAATCTCTGCTTTTGCAGCTGTCAGTGTTGCTTGTAACGAGAAGAATGTATTTTTTATTCGTGGATCAACCAGTGTTGCAACCATAAAAAGAAGGTTTCTCCTCAAGGCCTTTAAAACGCTCTTCCAATGCTTCTTCCGTTACACCTGCATCATTGCCTTCCTTATTTAATAGGTTCCACAGAGCTGTGACAATATATTATAATTATATTTATATTTATATTTATTATATAGTTATAATTATAACTATAATATATGATAACTATTGATATATGTGCTGTTTTACAGCTAACTTCGTGAGTAGCCTCTTCAAACAGAGCCAGCACACATACTTCATTCTCAGCCACAGACCATTAATATGCAGTTAGACAGGAAGTTCGACCAACTTCAGAACAGTAGACACTTGATGCACGACGCTGTTTACATAGTTGACGCACCGTGTGAAACGTTGAGTTCCATCAGCTGGTGGTCTGGTAAACATAGTTCAGCCTGCAGCACCTTGAACCGATCAGTCGCAGATGAAGAATGCTTAAAATGAATAACTAATTTCTTTCCAATACTTGTTATATCTGATACTACCCGCTGGTTGAGCAACCCATAACTGACTAGTTTGTGCAAAGCACCTGAGGCTTTCTATGTTGGCATTACGGAAACATTTTGATATGTTTGCTGCACTGTCTCGAAGCACGACATGACAGCGTCTAACGTCAATGTTGCATTTGTCAAGCATCTGCTGAAAGGCAGTCATCAGTGCAGGAGGCATACAATTCAACACGAAGCTCATGTTTTTATAGTGCTCTGTCAGCCAGTGGGCAGTTAAGCTCATCAATGATTGTACAGTATTGTCTGCTGTCCATGTATCAGTGGTTAATGACAGAAATGGAATAGCTGCTGGGTATAGCATCACCGACAGTTGAGCAGACAATTCAACGTTTATTTCAGGAATTAAATGCTCTGCGAAATATTTTTGCGAAGGAATAGTGTACCGCTTTTCTAAAATTCTCATTAGTTCTTCAAAGCCTTTCTTCTGAATAACCTGAATTGGTTCCATATCTTATCTCATGAATTCTTATTGATAAGATGTTATTGGTATCCAATTTTTTGATGCGCGCAATTTGTTCTGGAATTGTGTACTGGACCATGGCTTTATTGGTTGTGGCAGTTCCATCAGTCTTGAGATTTGACAGTGTTACATTTTCGGCTTTCTTCTGTGAGTCAGCAATTTTTAATTGCATTTCGGCGTATTCATTGCGATGTTTTGAACGAAGATGTGTTAGCATAGACGAATTTAAAAAAAAAAAAACTTAGGTTCACCAACTTTACCACGCGACAAGATGCTTGTACGCATCAGGCACTTGGATTTTGAGCTGTCGCCAGCCTTTAACTTGATGTACTTCCAAACTAGACTGTTATTCCTTTTGTATGCCATCTTGTAGAAAAAAAAATTAAAAAATTTTTTTATGACTATACAATTTTTACAAAGTAGTTGAATGTAATATTTAAACAAAAAAGTATATTTATAAATACGATGAAAAAAGACAATCTTAAAGAAAAAATCTAAGATCAAAACTTTAAGATCTAAAATTTAAAAAGAAAAAAAGTATTTTTTTATTACGTTAATTAAAAATTACTATACTATGCCAAATGCTTTGTAAATTATTATGAATAAAAAAAAATATTAAACACATAATTTATTAGTTTTACTTATTTCTTTATTAAATAAGGAAACAAACTAATTCCACAGTTTAACCTATTTTATTTTAATTATCAAAAAATATTGATAACGTAATTATGTTATATAAATATTTATTTTTTCAATGAATCTTTCCAAACTTTTTCTATGACTACTTTTATAAAAACTTTTTGTAGAAAAACTTAAGCGCGATAATAAACGTAACAAAATTTAAATTTAATCGTAAAACAAAAAGTACTAGTTTTTATGATCATTATAAAAACTATTACGTTTTATAAAGTTTTTAAAAAATAAATATAAAAGGTGCTCTAAAGGCTCAAATATTCGATTAAAATTTATAACAACCATGGGTCAATGTTATAAAACTTTTTATCGGCGTAAAATGCTACCGGCGGACTATATTTTTACTATAGAATTTTTACAGCCGTAAATTTAGAGACGTAAATTGTTTTTTCATTCAATGTTATAAAACTTTTACCAGCGTAAAATTTTGAAGATATCTATGCTCTGAATTTGTTTTCGGAAATCTACTGTCGGAATCAATAACATAAAAGATTGTCAAAAACAAAATGTTTTTGAGCTGATAACATCAAAGCTAACAAAAATTAATAGTTTCTTATGGATTTGGACTCATACTGGTTTGATTCTGATGAAGAATATTTTATTGCTTTAGAATATTTGGCGATCAGAGACAAACGCGAAAAGTAAAATTTTCAAACAGTATTTAAACTGTTAAGAATACAATTTAAATGGAAAAAAAGGGATTGTCATTAATTTTTTACCCTACCCTATAACAAAATAACTTTTTTTATACTATTTTTTACATAGAGGTTTCTTTAGACCAAAGTTGTTAGTCCTTGGCCTTGACCTTGCCTTAAGACTAAAAACTAAGGCCCTATACCTTGAAACTTTTGGCCTTTGAAGTTTTTGGCCTTGATCTTGATTGTTTAGGCCTTGGTCTTAACAATAAAATACATAAAATTAAAGAAATTTTTTACGTAAAAAAAAGTTTTTATTCTTTTTTTTATTTAATTAATTTGGTAATTAATCATTCTTTATTTTGTAAAATTGTGTTGATATAATTATAGAAAATCTACACACATTTTATATCATACAATCAATACACATCGAAACATATTATACAATCTATACACATAGAAAATCTATACACAGAAAAAAATAGGAAAAATTGCATAAATAAACTTTTTTTAAAAAATGAATTTAAATATTAAATACTTAAAATTATTATTCACTAACTCAAATTCTTATAACAAAAATTTATTTAGGCACAAATAAACATTTAAGCATAAAACTCTTTTGATGCTTTCTGTTTAGAATTTTATCCACAATAAGTTTTGATGTGCTTCCATACCATAGACAGTATGAGAAACTTTGAAAACAAGTTGTACATAATTTCTAAACACTTTGTGAATAAGAAAAAAAATCTTTGATGAATTTTGTTATCTGACTTTATCAAAAATATTTGAGCTCATACCATATCCGAACATCAAAGGTAATTTCAAGAACTTTAATACTTCTGTGTATAGTTTGACCACTTGTTTTACTATTTCGAATTTCAAATAAACTCTGCATAAATTTTAAATGGAGAAATTTCTTTTTCCTGTCCGTTTTGAGTTTGTCTAAAACTAAAGTTGATCTGATTTTTGGATCAATAAATAGTCCTAATAAATCTAGCATAAGTGTATTTTTTTAATTAGCTCAATAACAAACGTTGGAAACACTTTAAATTCCTTTTCAAGCACTTTAAATTCCTGATAATTTTCTTTCAGGCTCCAATGTCTAAAAGAAAATTTGTAAAGTTAATCTAAATAGTTAAATTTGTTTATTAACTTTCATTCATGAAAGTTAATCGTTAATTAAAAGTTAATCGTTGTGGATGAAATATATTGTATTACAAGTTTATAAAAAGATACTTTGTTCTTTGTATCATTGTAGTATACCATATACATGTATATGGTATACTACACTATACTATACTATATATATAAAATTGATTTTGCTTCATTGTTTTTCATTAACTTTCAAATTTTCAATGATCAAAATAAATCAAAGCAAATATATTCTGAATAAAGTTGAAACATCAATGTTATTTACAAATAGTAATAAGTAGTAATATGAAATAAACACCAGTATAATTCAATACTTATAAAATGATGCTAATATTATTAGCATCATTATATTATTATTGAAGTATTATTAATAATAATTATAATGCAAGTTGCAGTAAATAAAAATAATAGTTACAATAACAGTGATTAAAAGTAATAGTAAAGATTATAAAAAGTATACACTATACTATTTTAATAATAATAATATCAAAAATAAAAGTAAAAATAACAACAACAATAATAATAACAATAAAAACAACAACAACACTTGTATAACAAAACAATAATATTAAAATAAAATTATGACAATATTAACAACAGTAAGAATCATAATATTTTCAATGATAAAACTATAGTAATAATAGTATTAACAATTATAGTAATGAAGAGAAAATACTTCAGTTTAAAAAAGATTAGAATAATAGATAACTGCTTTATAACTTTAACTATTTTTTAGAAAAAATTTACAAATATTAAACTTTTCTTCAACTTATTATTTATAACCCTAACTCTGAGGTTTTATTTATCTAATTTTTTTTATCTTTTCTGTTGTGTTTTAATATTTTTTTTTAAATTTAATAAGTTTAACAAAAAATATTAAACCACAACAGAAAAGAAAAAAATTAGATAAATAGAAGCTCAGAACTAGGGTTATAAATAATAAGTTGAATGAAAGTATAATATTTATAAGCAATGTTTTTCTAAATAGTAGTTAATGAGAGCAGTTTTTAATTTTGAAAATGACTTACATTTCTTACATGACAAATTCAGTAACAAAATATTAACAAAGAAATCGCTCGAAATTAAAATTTACCTAGAAATATGCACTTAATTAAAACAAATGAATTTGTATCAAGTTTTCAACTCAAGGTAGGTAGTTTAAAAAGTACTAAACCACAGGTTTCTACAACTAAATATTTATATCTCTGGATCTTCAACAAAAATTTCCGTAGGTTGCTCCTCCCGAACATTTATCGACTGTAAACGTTTTGGCTGTAAAAATTTATCGACGGTAATTTTGAAAAAACTTTTATAACATTGAAACAAATCACTTACGCCAATAAAATTTACAGCCGGTAGCATTTTACGCCGATAAAAAGTTTTATAACATTGACCCCATTAGATAAAAAAGAAAAAAAAATTTAAATTGTAATTTTAATCAATAATTAATTACAAGATTTTAGAATAAATGATAAAAACCGGGCTGCCTAATTTAATTCTTTTAAAAAATGAATTAGGGGTTGTCTATAAAGTACGTACGCTTTTTATTCGTTACACCCCCCCCCCTACCTCGCATTTCACAACAAGCTTGTTTGAGTACCATCCACCTCCCTAAAAGTAGCTAAGCTTTTAAACTATTTATCTAACATTTTACGAAATTTTTTTTGATTTAGTGTCTCCTTTTTATAATTGACTCACTGCCCTCCCATTTCATATACGCCATTTGCAGACCCCCTCTTCCCCTCCGAACGTAGGTACTTTATGGACGATCCCTTAGCTCAAAAAAATGACGATTTTATTAACGTGGCTGTGTTTTCAGCTTCGATTTCTGTTGTTTATAAAAAATAAAAACCTCAGAAAATAAAGTTTATATACATTACTGAATTTTTTGATAATTTTGGAACAACTAAAATGGTTATAAAATAAATGCACACAATGTATTGATAGGACAAAATGACTAATAGACGTCGTTTTTTACCGGATAAGTGCCAGACAGAATATTTAGTAAATATTCTGTCTGGCAGAAAATATTGATTTCTATTTGAAAAATAACTTTTTATCCAATGATATAATTTATCGCATGCTCCAATTTAGTTTTTATCACCAAATAAAGTAATCAACGTTGTCCAATGCTCCGAGAGTAAACTTATTATTTTCAAAACCATCAGTGATTTGGTCGACTAATTCATGAATTGAATGTTCAGCTAATTGTTTTTTTTTTTTTGAAATCCGAATCTTTTTGAATTGAAAAAATTAGTTTTTGTAAAATAATAGAAAATTTTATTATAAAATACACGTTCAAAGCTTTTTGAGAAATTAGAAAGTACCGATATGGGTCTATAGTTCGATACGTCATCGCGATCATTATTTTTATAAATTGAGTATACTCTTGCAAGTTTAACTATTTGAAGAAATATTCCTTGATTTATTTGGTTAACTTGGTGGAAGAAAGGGTTTTGTTTATTTGATAGATATAAGGATATTACTAGAAATTTAATCAAACCCTAGGGATTTCTTTTAAAAAAGAAAAATAAGCTGCGTCAAATTCATGAAAATAAGATTATTACTGAAAATCCATCGAACACAGGGGGCTTTTTTTTAAAAAAAAAGAAAAACAAATCTACAACTTCCATTAAAGAATTTTTAAAGTAAGTTTCTTTGGTTTTAGGGTTTTGTGAATTATTTTTATGAACGTTTTATATTCAGCCTAAAAGTTATGAGTTTCTTCAATCTCTTTAACAATTGATTTTCTTCTTTGCTATCCCTGTGAATAAAATATTTTCAAAACAACAACGTAGCTTTTCTTATAATATCAATATATATATATATATATATATATATATATATATATATATATATATATATATATATATATATATATATATATATATATATATATATATATATATATATATATATATATATATATATATATATATATATATATATATATATATATATATATATATATATATATATATATATATATATATATATATATATATATATATATATATATATATATATATATATATATATATATATATATATATATATTATATATATATATATATATATAATAATATATATATATATAATAATATATATATATATAATATAATATCTGTGAATAATATATTTACAAACAAGCAACGTAGCCTTTCTTATAATATCACGCTATATTTTTCTTGATTGCTTGTGTTTATGCCAAGAAATGTATTATCATAAATAAAACCTTTGTGGTCCATTTTGGTATGACTAATTCTTTTTGTTTTTAATCCAGAGCATGGTTATAACTACTTTTTAAATCCAACTGACTGCTGCTGCTATAAAATATTTTTGCTGTTATAAAAAAGTTATAAATTTTGCTGTTATAAAAAATAAAAATAGGTCATAAAAACACCTAGTGTATATTGGGATTTTTCAAAAGATTTAAAGATGTTATGTATAAATTGAATAATGGCATGTTTGGTTAAACTCCATTTTCTGAAACCATACTGATTGTTATGAAGTAAGTTGTTGTAATTAATATAATTGAACATCATAAAGATAGTTCTTTCTAAAATTTTAGAAAATATTGAAAGAACTGAGATAGGACGATAATTACTGATATTGGATCTTCTTTATGTTTTTGTCAAAAATACCTTGATGGACAGATGCTCTAAAATTTTTAAAAATAATATTTTTTAATTGTTCACAGCAATCTATAACAATATTTCTGTTTATTTCATTTGCACCAGGTGCTTTATTTTTTTTTAAAGATTTAAAAGCTTTTTTAATCTCATGAAATGATAGTTTGGCTGATAATTTTTCAGAGCAAATGTCTTTATCAATAGGTATCAAAAAATCATGAAACAAAGTTTGGATTTTTGGTATTTTACTTGTCAGAGTTGATCCAATTTCAGTGAAATATTTATTGAATTCATGAGATATTATTTGTGGTTCATACAAGCTATTGTTATTGACTTAAAGCATTTGTGGCAAAGAGCTTGAGCATGTTTTTTTTTTGTTTTCCAGTTTCTATAACAATATTTCTATAACAATATTTCTGTTTATTTCATTTGCACCAGGTGCTTTATTTTTTTTTAAAGATTTGAAAGCTTTTTTAATCTCATGAAATGATAGTGTGGCTGATAATTTTTCAGAGCAAATGTCTTTATCAATAGGTATCAAAAAATCGTGAAACAAAGTTTGGATTTTTGGTATTTTACTTGTCAGAGATGATCCAATTTCAGTGAAATATTTATTGAATTCATGAGATATTATTTGTGGTTCATACAAGCTATTGTTATTGACTTAAAGCATTTGTGGCAAAGAGCTTGAGCATGTTTTTTTTTTGTTTTCCAGTTATTTCTTTCAATACTTGCCAAGTGCTTTTTGAGTCATTTTTAACTTTATTAATTAATTTTGAATAGTAACTTTTTTTTAAATTTTTTCGAACTTTTTGAAAAAGATTTTTGTAACCTTTGTAATTTTTTTCGTTAGCTGGTGTTTTTGTTTTCAGATATTTTAAGTATAGTTTTAGTTTAGTTTTTAATAATTTTTAAATCCTTTGGAAATCCAGGGATTATTAGTGTTTTGTTTTTAATGTGATTGTAGAAATTGGGAAATTAGATTATAATAAATATATATATATAGAAAAAGTTAATAATAATTACGAAAACTTATATCAAAAGAATAGTAATAATTATACGAAAATTTTATTTATATTATATTAACTTTAAAAATTAAAATAATAGTAATTATTATATTATAACTATCTAATCGTGATAATCTCGTTTTATTACTTTTATTCAAGATTTTTTTTTGTATTATTTTTTTTTATTGCTACTAGTATCATAATTTTAAATAACGATTTTCTTTGAAGAAAAAAGTATAAATGTATACAGTTTAGTTATAAATAAAAACAATATTTAGGTATGCTAAAATACTTATATTCACTATAATTATAGAATATAGGGTTTAAAATGCTGTTGTTCCTCAGGGTTACGGTTAGGGTTTGGGTAATGTGTTTTTAAAACACGTTGTCAGCTGAGAACCGAGAGGCTGTAAATAAACATTTTATTTTTGTTCCGTTTTTTGTCAATAAATATTCGTCACCTAGTGGAGTGCGTGTCTACTAAATCTGGTCACAAAAACCAATAAAATTTTAATAATAGGCCTTTTTGAAAGAAATCTTCAATCTTATTTTTTAAAAAATTTGTAAAAATGATATTCTAAAGTAGTAAAAAAACTTGTTTTTATGAACATATCTGTACTGAGATCTATTTACATTTTTCAAATTTACGCCAATATGCTGTTTAGTCTATTGATAAATCAATTAACTTCATCAGAGCAATTAAAACATCAAATACTTAATAAAACTTCTTAAATCTCCTTTAGAACCTGATTGTGTAAACAAACAAGAAAGCCAAACTAAGTTTTAGAAAATTAGTTCACAAATCTTGGTTATGGCTGGCTATCTTTGAAAAATCATCCCAAACATGTCACATATAAAAACTCTTCTCCCTTACCTTTTTAAAAACGATATGCATTCGTCAAGGAACTCGGAGCATACAGGTGCATTTAAAAAAATTAAAAAAGCCCGGCTATTTTCATCTGTACTTTCATTAAATGACACATCAAAAGATACCCAGATACGAGGTAATAATTCACCATATTAGGTAGGAGCAAGTGTTATGGAAGAATACAATCCCATAAGCTATACATTTGGCAATCTTACAATAGCAGAACAAATACATGTTAAAATAAAGAAAGAACTTTTATTAAACGTATATGCATTTAAACCTTTTATTCAATATAACAACGGGGGATAGATCTAAGTTCAAAGGTAATCACATACCTCTAGATTATATCCTGCATGAGCCGCTGTCAGAAGCTTCAATTTGCATACAAAGACTTGTTATAGGTCTCCAAAATTATCAAACTTTAGTAAAACTTATTTGAGAAAAGGACTTATTTCTATATATATATATATATATATATAGGTGTATGTATATAGGTATATATATATATATATATATATATATATATATATATATATATATATATATATATATATATATAGAGAGAGAGAGAGAGAGAGAGAGAGAGAGAGAGAGAGAGAAAAGGACTTATTTCTATATATATATATATAGGTGTATGTATATAGGTATATATATATATATATATATATATATATATATATATATATATATATATATATATATATATATATATATATATATATATATATATATATATATATATATATATATACACCTATATTTCAATTAAACAACTAAAAGTTTCACGCAATAGCGATCATCAGATATAACAAAAACAAAAAAGTAACGACAAAAATTATATACAAAAAATACTATGGAGTGTCCGCTTTGATGACATTATCATTAGAAAATTATTTTCATGGCATTTTCATATTAAAATTTATTATTAGAAATTTATTTTCATGGCGGCATTTTGACGCAAGCTTGGTTTATTTGTAAAGCAAATTTAATGGTGACGTAATAATGTGGTATTTTTCTGTCAATTATAAATTGCAAAATTTACCATCAGGTTTGATCCGCTTGATCAAGAATACTCCATTTTAATATAGGTTCTATACCTTTGTTTTTGCATTCTCACACAAATTTCGAAAGTTCAGTGGAGTTGGCCTTACTTTCATAAACAAAGGAGTTTTTATGCTTATACCACTTGTCTTAAAACGTTTTCTCAGTAAGCCTAACGTAATAATGTCCTTCTTCTTCCTGGCGAGTTTTTGCATTGCAAATATAAATAAGATTTTTTGTAAGGCATTTTCCATTAAGTGGGCATAAGGCGGTTTGTCGAAAATTGCATAATTGATTGGCATTTTCATGAGAACTATATAATATCTTTTTATTATGAGAAGTAATAATACTCTTAATGTTTGGAAGGCAGCTATAACTAACATTTAAGTTGTTTCGATTAAAAAGTTTGTGAAATTTGTGGCCTTTTGGAAAACATTTATTAATTGTACTCAAAAATGTTTTGGCTACGTTTGTTCTGACATTGAGTGAATAAAGTGGGTTAAACCAGATAATGTTTCTTTTTTGAGATTTTGTATCATATTTCTGGCTATTTGGAATGAAATTGATCTTATCTTTAAATCCACAAGAATTGAGAGCGTTATTATAAAATGGTGCGGCTATATCAACAGCTTCTTTGCTTGAAGATATATTGTTGATGCGGTTAGAGATCATTTTTGGTATCGATTTAATAATGCTTGGTGGATGATTGGAATTGGTGTTAATATATAAAAGGATTATCTCCTGGTTTTTTATAAGGTTTAAAAGAGTTCTCAGAAAAGTTAAATGTGTTATCAAGAAAATTTACGGTTTTTAAGTTTGGTTTGATAGTGATGTTAAGATTAAAATTGTCTTGAAAATTTTTATTAGATTTTTCTTTATTTTTTCCGATTGAGGACCACTGATATCATAGAAGCAGCAAAGACCATCATTTCTATATAGACCGGTAGTATTAAGACCATACTCTTTGACAATAGTGTATGAGATATAGAGACCATCTAGTTCACATAATTCGGCTCCGTCGTAACTACCCATGGTGACATCGAAATTAGGGTCCGCCGACTTTTTAATTCAAATATTATTTCCTAAAAAAAGTAAAGATTTCCTGGCGTGGTAAATAACTTCGAGTGATTTATCAGGAACTTTAGTGAACTGTTTTGCATGGTTTATAGAATCTTGAAGAAGTTGTTTCGAAATTGAAGGGTAAAACTCTTCAATATTGTACTGAATGAAAGTACATTTATTTTTTTCGGGTATGGATTTGAACCATTTTTTGACCTCATTTGTGCTCTGCCATTGGTGTACGTGGGTAGCATTACTAACTTTACTATTGATATCATCTAATAAAATTTTACTTACTTTTTCGAGTTCTGGTTTAGCTAGATATATCAATCGGCACTGGGTATTGTTGGTGAAATTATCCTTATGATCTTTTAAGGTAATGAATGCTGTATTCATGGCTAGACGCTCTATCTTATCATCTATGCCCAAGTCTTTTGCTGTGATATAACATCATTAATAGTGATTTTAGCATCACTATTAATGATGTTATATTATGTAATATCAGATTTTTTATAGGTTTTAGTAAAATTTATAGTATAAAGTTTATAATATGAAGGTTTATCTAGCTCATACAGGTTTCTTAATTTATCAGCAAAGACAAAGACATTACCTGAAGATTTTAATTTTACTATTTCAGTTTGCAATTGCTTTTGAAAATTGTTTTGTATTGTAGAAAATGAAATGTTCTTATTAGCTTAAATAAATCGTTTTCAAAATTTACTAAATTGGGACGTTGCGGTGGAGATTTTCTCGACTTGAGATCGAAATTATAGGCGGGCTCTTGATAAGGATTATTTTCGTGCATTAAAGCTTTCCATCTCATTTGCTTTATTAGTGACTCAACTTTCTCCGATAGGCATTTTAAGTATTGTTTTTAGATGGTAATGGTACGTTCTTTAATGAATAGTTGAAATAATGATTTTCAAATTCTGTAATTATTTTATATAACTGAAGATATTAGAGAGTGTTCAGCAAAACGGAGCAATAATATTGTAGGAATTATGTTAATATTTCCACTAAGAGTGCTCAATGCAGCGTGTTATATAATTATATAGTAGTAGAGCAAATATAGTGAAAACTACATAATTATCAAGATATATTTCAGTTACATAACTAAAAGTTTCAGGCAATAGCGATCATCAGATGTAATAATAACAATAAAGTAACGACAAAAAGTATATACAAAAAGTGCTATGGAGTGTCCGCTTGGATGAAGTTAAAGTTAAATTTATTTTCATGGCGGCATTTTGACGCAAAAAAATGCCGCCATGAATAATTTGCAACGCAAAAACTCACCAGGAAGACGAAGAATATTATTAGAAAACTTTCAAATACAGGTGGTATAAGTATAAAAACTCCTTTGTTTATGAAAGTAAGGCCAACTCCACTGAACTTTCGAAATTTGTGTGGAAATGCAAAAACAAAGGTATAGAACCTATATAAAATGGAGTATTCTTGATCAAGCGGAGCCAATCAAACCTGATTTTTGACAAAAAAATACAACATTATTAATTCGCCATTAAACTTGCTTAACAAAAGAAAAAAGCTTGCGTCAAAATGCCGTCATGAATATAAATTTCTAATAAAGAACTTTAATGTCATCAAAGCGGACACTCCGTAGCATTTTTTGTATGTAATTTTTGTATATAATTTTTTGTATATAATTTTTGAAAGTGTATAATTTTTGAAAGTATTTTTTATTTATGTAATTGAAATATATAATGTCATCAAAGCGGACACTCCGTAGCATTTTTTGTATGTAATTTTTGTATATATTTTTTTGTATATAATTTTTGAAAGTGTATAATTTTTGAAAGTTTTTTTTATTTATGTAATTGAAATATATAATGTCATCAAAGCGGACACTCCGTAGCATTTTTTGTATGTAATTTTTGTATATAATTTTTTGTATATAATTTTTGAAAGTTTTTTTTAGTTATGTAATTGAAATATATCTTAATAATTATTTATTTTTCACTATATATATATATATATATATATATATATATATATATATATATATATATATATATATATATATATATATATATATATATATATATATATATATATATATATATATATATATATATATATATGTATATATATATACATAAATATATATATATATATATATATATATATATATATATATATATATATATATATATATATATATATATATATATATATGTATATATATATATGTATATATAATATATATATATATATATATATATATATATATATATATATATTTATATATTAGTTGCCAATGATAATTGCCCTAAAGGCTGGAAAACTTATAATAATAACTGCTATTTTTTCGAAACATCTATTCAACTTAATTGGGAATCCTCTTCTTTATTCTGTCAGCATCTTGGGGGAAATTTGTTGAGCATTAAAGACGTTGAAGAATATTCTTTTATAAAAAGATCTTTGATCACTGACAATTTAATAAATTTATTTTGGATTGGTATGTTGCATTGTTTTTTGTTGAAATAATTATTTCATTTTGTTGTTTATGGTTGTAAAAGCATGTATATATATATATATATATATATATATATATATATATATATATATATATATATATATATATATATATATATATATATATATATATATATATATATATATATATATATATATATATTCAATATACTTGATATTTTTCTTATAAAGAAAAATTTAAGAAATTCATAAAAAGTCATAAAAAGTTGAAAGAGATTCTGAATCTCAAATTTAAAATTTATTTGCAGTTTATCATATTTGGAAATACAATTTTTTATTGACATTGTTTTTTATGTTGTATATTCAATTTTTCGAGGTACACACTGAAAAAAAAAACATACTGAAGTTTTTAAAAAAAATGGATTTTTTTATTATTTAAAACAAATTTTTATTATTTAAAACAAAAGTCAATTTTTTAATATAATTTTTGTTAATAAGACTTTCTACATGATTTCAACTTCAATCAAAAATGTTTTTTGATTAAAAAAGAATATGAAATCTCTTTTAAATAAAGATTTGTAAATAATTGATTTTCTAACAATTTTTTCTAACATTTATTTTTCGAATTCTTTTTTTACTTTTTCGTTTTTTTCTTCGTATTTTTTTCCTCATGTAGTTTCTAGAGATTATGTCTTTTTTTGACCTAGTAGTGCAACAGTAGACCACTTTGTAAATATATTTTCTAAATATATATATATATATATATATATATATATATATATATATATATATATATATATATATATATATATATATATATATATATATATTTAGAAAAAGACAGATAGAGAGAAAGAGAAAGTGAGAGAGTAATGATGCCAACTTTGGAGTAGCATTTTTAGTTTCCAGATATAAGATATATAACATATCTTAAAAATAAAAAAAACAATTAAGCATTGTTTTAGCAAAACTTAATATTGAAAGTAGTCTTTTAAAAATAGTTCTAAGTTCAAGGCAATTTATAGTCTAAAGAACATGCTGTGATTTCTTGAAATAAATATACAGTTTATATTTGCGTTTTTGATCTCCTAACGTGGAATACCTATACGAATTCTATCGGCTAAATTTTTAAAAAAAAAAAACCTATGGAAAATCCATGGATTTTTATATGATATTTGGAAGACTTTTCTGTAGCAAAAACCATGCAATTTCCATGAAAAAACCAATAGTATCGTATGGAAAATCCATGGGGATTATTGCAAAATCCAAAAGTATTTTAAGTAAAGGTGTTCTATACCAAATAAAATTTTATAGTTTTTCATGGCTTTTCCATAGTAAACTTGCATGTTTTGTTTTTAAGTTTTTGAGATCTTTTGTTGTTTTAATATGCATGTAACCCTTAAAATGCAAATTTTTCGCGCAACTCGCTAATATTTATGAGTTCTCTTAATCTACCGAATCGCTTTCTAGGAATAAAGTCATTAAACGAAATAAAGTTTAATATTTGTTGAATCTTACATATCTTTGAAAATTAATAGCTATAATGCACCTAAAACATTAAAACCTTATTTTACTAAAATGTTTTATGCATGCAAATGTATAAATTCTTTAAGCAGTCGTGGCGCAGTGTTAGCGCACTTGCCTCAAAAATGTAAGATGCGTGAATCAAACCCCACCTCTGGGTAAGTGTTGTGACATCGGTTGGGCAGTAGGCGCAAACTTCCTATTAAATGCTCTTCCGCGGTGCTCTGTGATAAAACCGTAATGAATTCTTTGAGCACCTTCGAAATTTAAAAAAAAAGGATGCTACAAATAAATAATAAAAAAATCTAAAAATAATATCATACTAAAAGTGTTATGCATTAAAAAAAACATGTGAATGATTAAGAAAATCATTTTTACAGAAAAAATAACAGTTTACACGTTTGTTATTATATATATATATACTATTTGATATAAATACATATACTTATTTAGTTGATAATTACTACATATACTTGATATTTACTACATATACTTATGTAGTTGATAACATAGTGTAAAATGATATTTTACACTGCAAACATTTAATGAATGTTCAACTTCAAAGTCTCAATTGCGTGATTCTCTTTGTTGCATATTGAGCGTTGCATAATGCTTTAAATATGGTAAAGTTAAACTTTACTGTAAATTGTAATGTCTAATTTCACAGTAATGACTAGAGTCAGAGTTAGAGTATCGCTTAAAGGTAAAATTGATAAAAAGAAACTACTCATTAGCAAAATTAATTAATTTTAGATGATCTAAAATTGATCTTTGGCAAATTGTCAGGCGACTCCTGCAACGTTCGGGTCGCGACACACAAGTTGGGAACCACTGATATTAAACTTTATTTCTATCACTTGTCAAACTTGTATGCATATAATGCAGTAATTTATATAAAATCATAAAGTTAAAACAAAAGGACTGACCCACAAACTTTTAAACTCAAATTGTTATTATATTTTTTCATATTAAATATGTAACTTATTAAGTATAGCAATGTAAAAACATAATTGTTATTAGGGAAATTAACATTCATTCCGTATGTAAATATTTTGTATTTTAAATGCATTGGATTCCTTAATATATAATATTTCAAAAAAGGTGTCAACCCCTTCTTTAACTTATTTAGTTCCAAAGATATACGTATTTTAATATTTTCAATTCATAGACTTTTTATGAATTATTTTCTTAGTTTCTCTCTTTCTCTTCTCTCAAATTTTAAGGTAGACTACCATTAAAAAAGAGAATAGCAAGCAGCTTTAAATGTTGCTCTAAGTATTTAGAGACACACACACACACATATTTTCATCAAACAACTTTATACAAAATTTGCCATGGCTATTCCCTTCATATATAAGACAAAACTGTCTAACTTACTTAACGAAGTGCACCAACGAGAAGGTAAGCCATAGGATTTTTCACTCTATCAGTGAGCTGGTATGTTACCTAAGGTAAGCCCTTCATTTCTGGATTCTTTATTTGATAGGCAATTCATTTAATAGTAATAGTAATTTTGCATAAAGCAAATATAAATATCTTTAAATTAAATATAAAAGTATCTTTCAATTAAACAAAATTAATACATATAAACATATCAGATATGATTCATATCATTTATAAAAAAAACAACTGTACTTAAATGCAAACAAAATAAATTATTGGAGTATAATAATAAAAGAAATAAGATAAATACATACTACAACATAAATCAAAGTTTTTATTAAATCAAATTACCTTACAATCTGAGCTACGAAAAATAAAATTACCCTATTTTAAAATCAAATTATAAACGAAATCACTATACTTCATCAGGTGAGTTATCACAAGGTATAATGTTCGTTTAGCGATTAATTGATAAATTTGTACCACTTGCGCACATTCCCAAAAAACTTGGAGAGAATCTTGTTCTCTAACACGATGTTTGTAGAAAAATCTACAAAATTAGATTGATTGTTAATACATTTTGATAAGGAATGTTTTTTCTGTTGCTCTATTAATTTGTTTAGTTTTGCATCCTGAATTTTCAGAAAATTTTTCTCAATTGATTCTTTTTATTTTGCTTTTAAAAGCTGCATCGCGTATTATAGAGGCTTTAAATTATTACTTATATTAATTAAAAATTAACTGTTTCGTGTTAAGTTTGTTTCAATGACAATAAGGAGATTTTGATATAGTTCCTCCAAAGACAAGTATATTCTTTTTCTTCCCTCTACCTTTGTTTTACAAAAAGGTTTTTTGTCACATTTGACACCTAATATTATGCGATAAAAATTTTGTTGAGAAAAAAGCACTTTTGCTTTTAATGACTCATATATGAAGATTACATATCTTCTATAAGATATGCAATCTTAAATGTTGCATATATTCAAAATTTATTAGACGTGTAAATTATTGTGTGAAAAATTGGGTAAATTATTATATGAAAGTTGAATCATAGATTCAATTTTCCGTTTTAAAATTTGGTTTTCTTTTTGAAGTATTTTGTTTTCATTTATTACTGGTGTTTCTTTAGAAAATTTAGATGCATTCACTGTAATATGAGAAAAATTTGCTACAGATGGAAGAAAGACTACACCTAACAATTTTTAATAATAATGTTTTGTTAGTTTCATAATTTTCAGATGACGTCAACTAATTTTTTTTTCTTTGGTTAAATTTTTCTTGCAGCAAAATAATTTAAAATTAACAATTAAAAACTACACCTACAATATATTGCATCATAAGATGTATCTTTTAATGTAAAATACCAATCGTAAATACTTTCATTGATCATTTTACCTAAATAAATATAGATTTTCCAGGCATCATTTGAACAAATATATAAACTTACATAAACTTGAAGTATTGATTTAATCATCAATAAAATAATTAATTAATTTAAACTAATTTCAATATCTTTTACTTATTTTATGTAATAATAAATATATATATGTACATATATATATATATATATATATATATATATATATATATATATATATATATATATATATATATATATATATATATATATATATATATATATATATATATATATATATATATAAAATTGCTTTTGCCTCATTGTTTTTCATTAACTTTCAAATTTTCAGTGATCAAAATAAATCAAAGCAAATATATACTAAATGAAGTTGAAACATCAAGGTTATTTACAAATAGTAATAAGTAGTAATATGAAATAAACACCTGTATAATTCAATACTAATAAAATGATGCTAATATTATTAGCACCATTATATTATTATTGAAGTATTATTAATAATAATTATAATGCAAGTAGGAGTAAAATAAAAATGATAGTTGTAATAACAGTAATTAAAAGTAATAGTAAAGATTATAAAAAGTATACGCTATACTATTTTAATAATAATAATAACAAAATAACAGTAAAAATAAGAGCAACAATAATAATAACAATAAAAACAACAACAACAGTAGCATAACAAAAGCAGTAATATTAAAAAAAAATTATGACAATATTAACAACAGTAAGAATTATAATATTTATAATGATAAAAGTATAGTATTAATAATATTAACAATTATAGTGATAAAGAGAAAATACTTCAGTTTAAAAAAGATTAGAATAATAAATAACTGCCTATTTATACTTTATAACTTAATCTATTTTTCAGAAAAAAATTGCTTAAAAGTATTAAACTTTTCTTCAACTTATTACTTATAAAACTAACTCTGAGCTTTTATTTATATAATTTTTTTTTTGCTTTTCTGTTGTGTTTGAATATTTTTTTTTTTAATTCAATAAGTTTAACAAAAAATATTAAATCACAACAGAAAATAAAAAAATTAGATAATTAGAAGCTCAGAACTAGGGTTATAAATAATAAGTTGAATGAAAGTATAAAATTTATAAGCAATGTTTTTTTTAAATAGTAGTTAATGAGAGCAGTTTTAAATTTTGAAAATGACTTACAATTCTTACGTGACAAATTCAGTAACAAAATATTAACAAAGAAATCGCTCGAAATTAAAATTTACCAAGAAATAAGCACTTATTTAAAACGAATGAATTTGTATCAAGTTTTCAACTCAAGGTAAGTACTTTGAAAAGTTCTAAACCACAGGTTTCTACAACTAAATATTCATATCTCTGGATCTTCAACAAATATTTCCGTAGGTTGTTCCTCCGAAACATTTATCGGCTGTACACGTTTCGGCTGTAGAAATTTCTCGACGGTAATTTTGAAAAAAAAATTTTAACATTGAAACAATTAATTTACGCCGATAAAATTTACCGCCGGTAGCATTTTACGCTGTTAAAAAGTTTTATAACATTGACCACTGGTGATGTTTTTTTTTGTTTTGTTTTTTTATTTTTTATGAAGTTTTAGCTTTCTTAAAATTTTTTCTTATGTGAAAGTGTATTATAATGTTACGTTACATATGTTTGTAAATAATCTTTTTAAATCTTCAAAGTTATTTTGTATTTTAAAATAATCGAAAAAAATTTAAAAAAAGCCGCCATTGGTAAAATCGATCCTCTAGCTTCTTGATAAGAAGTTCGACGCCTTATCCACTTGAGCTGCACCGGCATAAAATTTGACGTAGATTTTTTAAAATCATATAATATTTCCTTTTAGGGAATAAATGTTATAGATCAAAATTAAGGGGAGCTTGACGCAATGTAATTTTCAAGTGCAAATCAAACTGTAAAACTTGATAACTGTTTCAGTGTATTTTAACATATGCTTTAACATTACTTAGTTTAAAGTTTACGTACGTTGGATATTCGGTCACGTTTCCTTAAAGTGCTGCGACTCTTTCTTGCCAATTCCTCGGTTGCAATGGCTGCAAAGGGTTTCGTTACAAATACGCTCCAAGGGACACTAAAACTTTTAAGTTTAGCATTATTATATAGAGATAATTATTAGTTATTATTAGTATAAATATGTATTTAAATTACATACCTATTAAATACGTATATAACTTATATACATAAATTATATACATATTATATTACAAACATGGCAATTATTCATTTTTGATGACTATTCGACAATTACGAATAAATTACTAATTACAGTTGCCAGTGTAATAATTGTGTTACAATAACAATCGCTTTTAGATATACGTACACAAATGGTTTACAAGAAGAAATTACACTTGTTTCGATTTATACGTTGTCATGTTAAAAAACCTCTGCTTTAGATAAAATTATTATCATACATGAAATTAGTTAAAATGAAGCAAAACGTTGGGCATTGTCAAATATGCTAAACAAAGTAGTAGGCTGCTAAGTGACATTGTTCGCAACAACCCCAACAAAGAAACAAGCGACAACGACAGAAAGTAAAACTTTGCTGTATTAAGGTATAAGACCCCTCAAAAAAAAATTGTATTAAAAAATTCTTTTTTACAAAAAACCAAGTATATTCTGATAAACGACTATATTACAGGATTTTAAATAATGCAAAATAAATTTATTAGTTGCATAAAAATGCGTTTTTGTACAATTAATCTTCTGTTAATCAAAAACTCTTTACAGTATTGTAAAACTTTCAGTTCCAATTGTACCACTAGATGCAATAAACATTTTGTAAAAATTTTATGCAAATCTGACATACGGTTAATGAGATAGGATGTCTGGGAGGTTAAAAATTGATAATTTGATAAAAAAGCATTTGAATAATACATTACCAATTTTACCAAATAAAATGTCAAATACTCAACTTAAAATCTGTTATTTATAATAACAAGAACCAGGATCATATAGACAACCTTCTTGGTCATTCTCTTCGTCATCTTTTTTTTTTTTTTTTGTATCCATGAATAACTCGTCGTCACTTTTTAGATGTTGGTCAATTTTGATAC
>NC_061165.1:1952307-1967307 GCF_022113875.1 Hydra vulgaris | reverse complement strand
AGCCGATAACATTTTAACAAGTGATATAGTGGTTACTTGTGTTATCCACTTTTGGCTGCTGCCACTAATGGTCCATTAAGTATGTGAAGCAAATAATCATAAATTCATTCATTTAGAAAAAAATATCAACTATTTTCTATCTTTAAATACATTTTTTTTATTCTTATTTGAAGTTGGATAAGTTACTAAAAAATAAATTTTATCAAATAATAAATATAAATATTGATTTTCATTATAATTAATTATTTGGAATTTTTAAAGAACGAAAAATAAAATAGCGAAACTAATTACATTTATCTTCAAAAGATTATTTAAAGCATATTTTGAAAGTTCTGGTACAACTAAAGCCTTTATTTTTTTGTGTGATTTTTTTTAGGAAAAGATTCAAACGAATTTAATTTAAAAAACTAAACCAGTCGTAACAGTTGACATATAAGAGATTGGGTGTAAAAAATTTCCTTATTAAACACAATTATTCCTTTATAAGATTCATAAACGGAACATATTTCACAAAAGTTGTAACCATTATAAGATTTTATATAGTTTTTATTTATATTTTTTATTGTATAGAAAACCATTTTGTATTATTGACCTGACTCAAAGAAAAAAATTGGTATTTAGTTAGTGAATTAGGCTTGGTTTCACTTCAATAAATGCAAACTATAGAAATATTAAAATAATCAAAGCAAACTAATATTGGCCACAATTGCTTACTTGAGAATTTAAATAACGGTAAACCATTAATGATCACATTATGGTTTACAAAAAAAAAATATGTTCTTAATACTTGCTTGTATTTCAAAATAAGAGCAATTATTACCACACTTTTTAGTTACAGTTAATAACTGTTTATCTCGGTCAAGCCAGTGGATGCCTTCACTAGTGATTTAGCCGGATTGATTCTCCCTCATGATAATTATGGAACTAATCTATACTCTCAATGAATTTAAATTCATTTTTAAGAACAACTCTCTATCAAAATACATGACTTAAGGAATTAGATATTTGCATTGCGACTTATTTAAGGTAGGACAGGGTATCTTCTTTTGGAAAAACAGAACTTTGAATTCGTTGGAAAGATTTGTGCCTCAATTTTTTCTAGTCTGTTGATTGTTCAGTTTCCAACGGTGGTTAAGGGGGAAGTACCCCAAAGATGTTAAAACTCATGTTCAAACAGTAAGATTAATTTTAAACAGTATATAATGTAAAAATTTTATATTTCAGAATGAAAATTTTTAAAAATTGTGCTCTGTTGCCATGGTAACCAAGAAAATATTGGAAAAATAACCAAAAAACAGTTAATGCCCCGGCTAACTTATCCGAAGAACTACATATATTCAAACTGTCATACTGCAATTCCCATTAACTAATACTTTGAACTGTGATCTGAACCTAAAATTTTATAAAAAATATGACAGTTAGTTTTTCAGGGGGCGAATATATTATCGTTTAATGAATTTGGGTCAAAATTAGGCAACTGAAATAGGCATAGAACGTGTTCTGTCAGGTATTTCATAAAAGTGGAGGTTCAAATCACAGAAGGTATATAATAGGATAATTACTGAAAATTTCATCATTAAACACCAAGCGGTTCCAAAGTTATCACAGCCGGGGCATTTAAAAACCTTATTTTGAGAAAAACGCAAAAATAGAAAAAAAAAATTTAAAATTTCACAAAAAATATGAAATATAACTAAATTATGTTTAAAATAATGTTTCAGAATGACCCAGGGGCATACTGACTTCCTTCAAAGTTTTCATATTTGTTCTTTGATGCTTTTGACAACCCTCGTAGAATCTTTCGCCGCTTCTTGGATGACTCTAGATTTTTATAACCAGCTAAATAAATACGTTTTCGATTTTGATTATCGCACAAACTTGATGTATATATCCCAGGTGTCATGTTTAACTGTTTATAAATTAAAAGAGAACTTTTTCTCCCAATATTAAAGTTTGCTACAGCATCGTATGTTCCAAATTTTAACTGTATTAGGCTGACATACTTAGTTTTTGGAATTCGATCCCAAATCATTGCATTTAGACTTTCGTTTTGATTTTGTGTCTGCCCATGCAAACATTTACGTAACAAAGACTCCTCACTTAAATCTGCATATATTGGTTTTGAATGTTTTATAATTGATAGTGGAAGTCCTGCACCTGGTTTGTACGTTGATTTGCCTGTTGCTTTATCTTTCTGATATCTGCACCAACTATTTTCACCAATTGGACAGTGAGTGTGCCAGTTATTTTCCTTTGATGAGGCAACATGAAAAAGTGCATGAATGGATTTCTTCATGCCTTGTAAATTGTTTTTATTACTCCTCACCGCAATCCCATAATAATTCTGAAGCTTATCAATAACACCGTTTGTTAACTTTCCACGGCCACAGAGGTTTTTCATGTTTTTTTTTAATGTTCTTAGACGTGTCCCAACTCGTTTCTGAACATGCCCAACACATTCTAACTTTTCAACTTCAACACCAGGATAAGTAAATTTCACAGCTGGATAACTTTTACTGTCACCATCTCCATAAAATTTAGTATACTGCAATCCGTATTCTTTGACAGATCTACTAAATATACGTTTGGCACCAGTCACTTCCATACTTCCTGCTGAGCCAATACAATTTACGTTACAACTATGAGATTTGTACCAATTTTTGTAGCTCTCTAAATTCTTTGATTTTAAATCTTCACGTAGTTGACATTGCTTACAAAGTCTACTCATTGGCTCAACATCTAACACTTTTCCATTATCCATCGACAATGTTGTCACAACTCCATTCAGTGAACTGTATCCTCTACGTTGCCAAGTTCCATCAGTTGAAACTCCAGTATCAACAATGTTGTTGCTATTAACTTTTATTTCTTTTGCAGCCTCAAGCATTGTTTCTTTAGCAACTGTAGTAACAGCATCAGTAATAACCTTTACAGAGCCATTGTAATTTTTCTTACTCATCGGACTTTGGAGGTTCATTAATGCAGAAAACTTTTCAAGTCCTGAATACCCTTGTCCAATTGATCTCATGCTATATACAATACGAAGATTAATATCATGAGTGCGGTTACAAACTTTAGATGTATAGAAATCTTTACTATATCCACAAACACTGCAGCAACATATTAAATTCGAAGCATACCCTTTTTTTTTCATAAAGTTTTCTTTCAATACCAAGCTATTATTGTTAATACACTGTGGACAACATAAAGATTCAAATATAGTGTTTAAAATTTCAACATCAATTATTCTATAACCATTTATTTTTTCATCATTTTTATTTGGAATATCATTTTTAATATATTCAATCTTGGTGGCTGATCTTGAAGAACTAGTATCAATGTCTGAATATTTTTTTGAGTTTGTCATTGATGTTGGAGATGATAAAGTATGTTGGTTACCACAAAACACTCTTTTCTTTCCAGTAACTCTAGTTCTTTGCTTGACTCTATCTTTTCTTCCCATAATTAAGAATAATTTTTATTTAAAATTGATAAAATACTTGTACTTATTACACTTCACAACTCATATAAACAAAGTAAATTAAGCATTTAAGAAATGTTTAAAAACTGAAATAATTAGAGGCAATCGAGTCAAATTTAATTTAAGCAGAGTAGATAATTAAAGTAAAGACAAAGTAGATAAATCCTTTTTTATAAGCCTCTGAAATAAGCAGATAAGCAGAAGCTTTATCGTTGCTATGTGCGTTGCTATGGTTAAACTTGATGAGTATGGTTCAAAAAATTGAAATTACTCCACTTTCCTGACATTGTTTGCAAAATATCTTTATTTCATTGTGTTCTTCATTAATTTTTGCTTCCAAAACAATCAAAAAAAAAAATTTCAATTTTTACTTAATTTATGGGGTACTTCCCCCTTAAGTATATTAATCCAGACGGTAAGGCGGAGCTCGATGCTCGTCATTTCTTATCTACGGATTAGAAATGGTTAATCTCTCATGTACACACCAGCGAATATTTCACGCAAATTGTGAAATATGAGGATCCCAGATGTTGTTCTTTGAAAAAGAGCTCTTATTTCCATGTTATTTCTGGTCAGATTGGAATAGCTTCCACCTATTCCAATCTGACAATCAAAAGATAACTTGGAAGCTGTAGCCGTTTCAGATGTCACCAGCACAAATCAGTCAGATGTCATCAGCACGAATCAGTCAGATGTCACCAGAATCATTGTAACTTATGCTTTGCCTCCTAAGTAATGTTAAAAAAGTCAGAAGTCATGTCAGCATGTCCGATTTATTCATTCAATTTTATTAACCAAATGGCTATTACTCTTTTGCGAGTTAGACTTGTTCGTGAAGAACAAAAAAGAAGTATTAAAAAACACCTCTAGGTATAACTTAGTTATACCTCTAGGTGTTTTCAAAAAAATTTTTTGCATCTTTGCGAAGTTTCAAACCTTGGATTTTTAATACTTCAAGAAATTCATTAACTATTATACTGGTCCGATTTTTTTGAATAGCACAATCTAAAATTTGTCAATTAAAGATATTGAATTCTAGTAAATTATCAGGATAAACTCTCTGTATCATTAATAGGTTTTCCTTTTGAAAAAAATCATTCTGCATGAAATTCTGCGATGTCTAAAACTTTCAAATAATCAGAACATGGTTCTTGATGTAGTATATCAAGTATTATACTTGAAATATTATATCAAAAACCAGGTATATACTTAATCTATATAGTATATCATATACTCAGTTTTAAACTATTTCTTTCAAAATCTGTATCAATTCTGTATCAATATTAACTCAATTCTTAAGTAATTAAATATATATATATATATATATATATATATATATATATATATATATATATATATATATATATATATATATATATATATATATATATATATATATATATATATATATATATATATATATATTAGGTACGCGCACTGAAATTTTTAAATTAATTATATAGTGCAATGTTATATATCATTAGAAAGGCCTTTAATACAGTATTTTAAAGGTGAAAAAATTATTAAAAACGAACAATTCTAAAAAAAGTTATAACGTTTTTAGTACCAAATTTAAGATATATGGAATTGTTGAAGAAACTGTGGTCAAAATAATTATTTTTTTCACTTAAATTATTATAACTTTGTCAATTTTCATCCAAATATCTATATCTTGGTATCAAAAAATAGGTGCACTAATGGGCTACAAGTTCATATAGGTGCCTGGACGTAAGGTGTATCTTGGGAGCCAGAGGGGGTAATGAAACACCATCTAACCCTTAAGAAAATACAAGTTTTTGTCAAAAATAAGCACTTTTTTAATGTAATTGTTAGATTTTATACATAAAATATTGCCATAACTTGATTCCAGAACACTGCCAAACAAAATAAGGTGATCTTAGAGTTGGCCGTAGATGTGGTTATGATGTTATAACACCCTAATACAATAATCATACATTCTAATAAATAATTTAATCTTTATTACAGTAATTAAATATTTTGTTAAAAAGTAAAAATATATTTTTTTACTATACAACATACATTAGTGATGTGCACACTAACTTTAGGGAAGGGCGTATGTCGCATCGCGATATTCGTAAAAATAATATTTTATTACTATTCAACATATATTATTGATGTACACATTGACTTTAAATAAAGGAAGTCTAATGCACCACCTCTCCCCCCCCCCTCCCCACCTAACAAAAAATAACGTCATCTTTATTTCAATAATCAAATGTATTGTTAAAAAGAAAAAATAATCTTTTATAACTATACAACATACATTAGTATTGAAAATATTGTTGTATTACATGAAGCAATATTTTTTTTCTATAGAACATACATTAGTGATGTACAATTTGAGGAGAGGGATGGTTTTCCCCCTTCCCCTCAACCAACGTAAAAAAGAAAACACATAGAAATGATATTTTCAGCATTTTCGCATGCAATTATTAAAAAAAGAAAGCACAATACAGAATTGTTTTACCAGATTGCACGAGTATACATTTTCTCATTTAAATAATCATATTTTACCAACCAACCTTATAAAAAACAAACAAACAAAAAAACAAATGTTTCGAAACATAGTAATTAATTTATGTCTTGGCTTTTAGTAAATGATTTAAATTAAGTTCCAATGCAACTAAATAAATCATTTTTAACAATAGACACCACGTGAAGGTAAGCCAGAGCCGCCTATCTTTTTTTTTTTGCAAGCCACAAAACTTGCTATACCTATTTGCAAGCCACAAAACTTGCGGTACTTATTTGCAAGCCACAAAACTTGCGGTACACATTTGCAAGCCACAAAACTTGCTGTACCTATTTGCAAGCCACAAAACTTGCTGTATCTATTTGCAAGCCACAAAACTTGCGGTACTTATTTGCAAGCCATAAAACTTGCGGTACTTATTTGCAAGCCACAAAACTTGCTGTACCTATTTGCAAGCCACAAAACTTGCTGTACCTATTTACAAGCCATAAAACTTGCGGTACACATTTGCAAGCCACAAAACTTGCTGTATCTATTTGCAAGCTACAAAACTTGCTGTACCTATTTGCAAGCCACAAAACTTGACTTAATTATTATACTAACTATTTTAAAATAAAACTACAAAGTTGTAACAAAAAATCAATATAGCAAATAACAAGAAATGTATATACATATTAAATGTAATAGTTTATTAAATTACTAGTTGCAAAAGATGACTAAGGAACTAAAGTTAAACATATTATAAAGTTTGCACATTAAAAACTAATAGTTGTTTAACTTACCAGGTGTAGCACAAGAGTTAGATACTAAAATTACAAAGTTGTAACAAAAAATCAATATTACAAATTACGAGAAATGCATACACATATTAAATTTATTATTTTTTTAAATTACTAGTTGCAGCAGCTGACTAAGGAACTAAAGTTAAACATATTGTAAAGTTTGCAAATTAAAAATTAAGAGTTATGTAACTTACCAGGTGTAGTACAAGAGGTAGATACTAAAATTAAAAAATTAATATTGCAGCAAATGGGAAATCCATACACGACAAAAATGCAAAGAAATGCATATTTATGTATATTTCTTTAATGGTTAATTGAAGTTATGCTATAATAACTTACCAGCTGTAGTCTGTGCAAATTGGCCTAAAGATAACAAAAAATTTATATAATCAAAAAAAAAAAATATCTTGAAATTGTCAACAGTCAATAAAAATAACAGTTATCAAATCAGTTCTGCTTTACGTACAACAACCTATGTAACTAAAAAAAAAGCAATAAAAAAAATAATAAAAAACATAAATTATATTACTGTATTTTAAAATTATATTACTGTATATTAGAAAAACACTAACAAGATACTTTTATAAGAATAAACATATTATTGTAAAAGTATCTTTGTAATTTTACAAAAATAAGCTTATTAATAATAAGCTTATTCATATAAAAATATCAATAATAATAATATTTTAAAATATCAATAATAATATTATTCTTAAAATATCAATAAAATCATAATATTATTCTAAAAAAATAATAATGTTATTCTAAAATTATCATTAATAATATTATTCTAAAAATATTTTGTCAAAAACTGTATTGGCTTAAGCCAATAAAGTTTTACTTTAAAGTATAATAATGTCATTTGTATATTTTTATATATATGGTGTATTTACAACATTGGCATCTGATACTATTAGTTAATAAAATATTCCAAAGTAACGGTTTAATCTTAAACCCTAATCTTTTTTAATATATACTATCATTGGTATAACTTATACCAAAGATTAAGGTTTTTAAACTTATACTATAAGTTTAAAAACCTTAATCTTTGTTTACATATCATGATGATATGTAAACAAAGATTAATGTTTTAAAACTTATAACTTTTTTAAATAACAAAACAATAATGATAAATTTAAAAACCTTAATCTTTGTTTACATCATGATGATGTAAACAAACTTTGTTATTATCATGAAAAAGAAATTAACTTACTTTTTGAAGTCTTCTTTGTTATGACTTTTACCATTTTTTATTTATTAAAATAATCTAATACTAAAAATTAAATAATACAATGTAGTAAGAATTTTTTTGTTTACCATTCGCCACCCCCCTATCCTCCCCGTATTTCTCTTACCGATAAAACAAAAACAAAAACAAAAAAAACCGAATTTAGGTACCAAAAGTCCTACACTTCTTATACTATCTGCTCCCTAATATTTTTGGCTGAAATTTGGCATGTACAAAGAAAATGCATGCAAAAAAGTTCCTGAATAACAAAAAAAGCGGAAACTTCATTCCTTCGATAAGAACTTAATGTGAGAACATCAACGAAATTTTCATGAAAGTTTTTAGCAAAACTAACCATAAAAAAGTTTAGTGGTTATAAATAAAAGTACTATAAAAATCAAGCCTAACCTTTCTTCTTTCCAAATATACTTTTTGTTTATATATGTTTCTAAAAAAAAACACCACTAAAAACGTTAGTCTAACCCTACTTCAAAAAAGCAGTATATTTAAAAAAGCACCTCGTTACATATCTGCTCCCTAATATTTTTCGTTGAAATTTGGCACATAAATAGAAAATACATGTATGAAGGTGGCTGAACAATCAAAAAAGCGGAAACTTCATGCCTTCGACTACAAATTTATGTGAAAACATCAACCAAATATTCAGGAGCAAAATAATCCGTTAAAAAGTTTAGTAACCATACATAAAAGTTTAAAAAAAATAAAGATCAGCTTCTCTTCTTTCCAAAAAGTATCTATGTGTATATATGTTTCTAAAAAGAAACTCCACAAAACTACGTCTACCCCACGCTGCCTAAAAAAAAGTGAAAAAAACGAGTCACAAGATTTTATCACAAAAGTCGGTTCAGTAAATGACGTAAATGCGCGTATATATATATATATATTATATATATATATATATATATATATATATATATATATATATATATATATATATATATATATATATATATATATATATATATATATATTAGCAAGAACCTGTCTATTAGTCACTATTAATTCATTATTTCGAGATGCCATAAAAAACTCCTTTTACATTTGAGAGTTCTTTTACCCTTGAAAGTTTCTTATACATTTGTATTAAAAATGCGTTATAAATTAACAAAAATAAATATGTATTTTTAAGATTGCGTGGATTTAATTAAATTAATTTTGATTTAAAAAAGCATTCTGGATCTTTTTTGGACGAAAAATTTATCGGACGCGAAAGAGACGTTCAAAAGACGTTTAGAATTTAAATTGGACGGACGGACGCTAATTGAAAGTCCAAAGGACGTCTTTTTTACGTCCCGTGCCCACTGGGAACTTACCCATTGTTACAAAGTTTATTAAATAGCAAAAAAACAACAAAATAGCTTGAAATTCTGATTAAAAACTTGTTGTTATGCGTGTTGCTACGCAGATCAAATTTACCCCGTTGAAGAAATTGACTTATATCTTAAGAACTAAATCTTACTTTGAGAAATGGTTTTCAAATTCGAGTTCGAAAAAAATTTCGTTTCAGAATTACACAAAATCTTTTTTTCATTTTTTTATGATTTTTGAGGAGTCTTATACCTTAATGCGATTTAAATAATAACTTTATGTTGTACCAATAATGGTGTAAATTTTGAGCAACTGTTGTTTTTAAGATGGAGAAACTCAGGAAAAGAGTTTTCTTTTCAATCTGCTTTAGATTTTGATACTTCTGATGAAAACTGTTTGTCATTCAGATATTATATACAAATCTGGCATGCAATATGATTATCTGGAATAAATAAAAGTTTGCTACAAACACTAGTTCGTCTTTAAGAAAACAAGTTAAAAAACTAAATTCACTTGGAAACTGTTCTAAATATTTTTTTTATAATAATGGAAACAGCCTCCTATATAACAAACTATATAACAAACTATATATTCAACTATATAACGCGGCTTTTTATGAATCATACCAGAGTAACAACTGTTATTATGTTTATTTATTGTGGTGTCTGTTTTAGTGGTTCGTGTATAAAACTGATTTTATATTGAATTGACGGTTTATAAAAATTTAAGTTTTTTATAAATGATACATTTAAGTGATCCATAAATAAAACAAGCTTGTTTAATAAAAATCGCATAGAACTTTCTTTTTTTTTTTTTTTTTTGATTAAAAAGTTTAACTTTTTAATAACAAAATTTTTAATTAAAAAAAAAAATTTTTTTTTGATGAAGTATTGTTAATTAAACTGTTTTTAAAAAGACAAGTGCATGTTTGTTTTTTTTTTATTATTATTAGTATTCTAAAATCTGTTTGTAGTATTTTAAAAGCTTTTACACTAAAACAACATGTTTTTAATTTTTTATGTTGTTGTTATTGTTTTGTAAGCAGCTTTAATATAAATTAATGTAAATTAAAGGATTAACTAGTGATAATAAATAAACTTTTTTATTGCAAGAAAAATTGTTTTTATTATGAATTTGTTAATTTTAACTAGCTCAGCCAATTTTGTGCCTTTTGGTTGAAATGCAACAGTTAACTTTTTGGCTTTTAAATAAGCCTAATATAGTGTAATTCAGTTAATAAACATGTTGATTTTATACAAAAAGTTTGTCTAAGCCTATATATTTATACTTTTAAATAAAAAATTAAAAACAATAAAAGAAAAAGTTTAGTAAACTACATTATGAGTAAACTAGAGCGCGTTTGAGATTAACCTTCAAAAGCTATCAAAATAACTTATGCAGTGAACGTTAACTTAACGTTCGCACTTTGTTTTTTGAATGTTTTCATTCAACGTTTAAGATCAGTAAATCGGATTTTACAAATGTTTTTTCACGTAGCGTATGTAGCGAGCGATACGCGAACCTTTATGAACGTTCTGACAACGTTTCTTGAACTTCAAATGCTAGCTGAGACTAGTATTGGTACAGCATAATTTTTTTTTTTTTTTTTGTGCAACACTAATGTCTGATAATGTAAATTGTACTACTTTATTTAAATTACTTTTAAGTTTAATTATATTATTTATTTCATAAATAAAAAGCATTTTAACATAACAATCTTTTAAACAAAACAAGTGTAGCTTCTTCATGTAATGCATTTCTGTACCTATATATAAACACGTTTATATATAGGTACAGGAATGCTTTACCTATATATAAACGTACCTAGGTATAAACACGTTTTTCATATTTGATTCGACTTGTCAAATCTTAAAATACCCCAATTTTAGATCCCTTCCTGCTAAAAAACAGGTGATATTTTAAGGCTATGTTTGGACATAAGAGTACGGCTAGGTGAGTATATATATATATATATATATATATATATATATATATATATATATATATATATATATATATATATATATATATATATATATATATATATATATATATATATATATATGTATATATATATATATATATATATATATATATATATATATATATATATATATATATATATATATATATATATATATATATATATATATATATATATATATATATATATATATATATATATCCTTTTTTTAAAGGGCTTAACTGTCTTCAAAGTAATAAAAAGTTTGTATGGTCTGATAATACTATGTTCCATTCCTTTACTTGGACACCTTCGCTAATGCACAAAACTATTGTAAATCAATCAATAACAGGTTGTGTGGAAATAAATTCTGATGGGTGGAATGTTAAAGGCTGTGATAATCTAAATGGATACATTTGTAAAACTGAACAAGGTTAGGTTTTTTAAAGTTTTTGTTAAATTATACCATATTTTTATTCTATTTTAAAAAATTGTTTATTGATAAAATGATTTAAAACAAAGAGTTTAATTGTGTAAAGATCGTTATCCTAATTACCGTCTTAATGTAATACGAACATTTTAATTATTGAGTAACGCAAAATGAAATTGTTATTTGATATATGACATTATGTGCTTCTATATTTTATGTATAAAATTACTTAATGTATAATTCAATATCCGAATTTCTATGTTTTAAATGTCATTGATGAATTTTTTCTATTTATTTTATTGTATTTAAATTTGGTGTTTATATTAGTTCTCATGTTAGTAAAAGTAACAGTTATAATAATATTTAAATAATTAAATTTATAGTTTTAAATCATAAACTAAAAATTATTTTCAATAACTTTTAGTTTCAACTTTATCAATGTACTAGTTTAATTAAACAACCAACTTAATTTAAATCGGTCAATAACCCCTCCTCTATATCCCTTATCTTTGCTAACAGAAAGATGAGCTTCCTACATTCAAATACCTTTGGTACGTGTGTGAGTGATCATCGCCATTTAATATACACCGTGCTAAGATCCACTTTTTGTAAGCTACCACCTAAAAAATTTATATGTAGATCGTTTAAAAATTTCTCAAGTGAGTTTTTTGCAAAAATACTCAGTTTCAACTTGAAACTTTGTTATGATATTAGCACTATTAATGAGATATTCAGCAATTTGCTTAATATTCATGCCCCTCTTAAAACAAAAATCCTAAGAGTTAACAATAAACCTTTTATAACTAAAGATTTGCAAAAAGCAATTATGCTCCGCTCTTCATTATATAAAAATGTTTTAGTTGATAATTCAGATTTTTCAGCTCTAATGTACAAAAAACAAAGAAATTCGGTGGTTAAGCTTAACCGAAAAAATAAGAAGAAGTAAATTGAGCAAATCAACACACTTTTGACTTCAAAAACATCTCTTTGGAAGCTAACTAAGCCTTTCTTTTCGGGCAAATCAACAAATTCTAACGAGCGTATCACTCTGACTGAAAACGGCAACACTATCTCAGACAGTTCTTTGTTTACTAATATTTTTAATAACAATTTCATAAATGTTGCATTGCCATTAAGTATGGCCGACCATATTAAATGGTCTTTTTCTTCTTGCACTTCATACCCAGTTGAGTCAAGTATTAAAAAGTATGTTGACCATCCTAGTATAAGAAACATTAAAAATAAATTCAAAATGAATGCACATATTTATTATTATATTACAAAATTTGTAGGGTCTATGAATGAAAAAAAAAAACAAGTGGTGAAATACCAACTTTTATGTTAAAATCTTATTTAATACACTTTGGAAATAGTCTTACAGATGAAAAAATGGCGGATGTTTTACCGTGTCTTGAGAAAAATGCCTCAACAGATAAGGCTAAATATTGCCCTATAAGTATTCTACCCGCTCTTTTTAAAGTTTTTAAAATGATCGTTTATGAATAAATTTTTTTATTTATGGAGCCAAAATTTGACAAATTTTTGAGTAGATTTTGTAGAGGTTATAGTACTCAGCATACACGTATTTTTTTACTTAATAAGTGGCATGAATGCATTAACAATAAAGGTAATGTTGGAACATTATTATTAGATCTATCTAAAGCATATGATTTCATTCCGCATGACCTACTTATTGCTAAATTAGAGGCATATGGTTTCTTTAGAGAAAGCCTTAAATTTCTTATATCGTATATTAGTGATTGTAAACAAAGGGTAAGGTTAGGATCTTCTGTTTCTAATTGGGTTGATATTTTATCGGGAGTGCCTCAAGGTTCCATTCTTGGCCCCATTCTCTTTAATATCTTTATAAATGATATATTCTTATTTATTAAAAATACCGAATTGTGCAATTTTGCAGATGATAATACGCTGTGTGCATGTGACTACAGCTTAGAAAAGGTTATTTTTCGATTGCAAAAAGAAGCAACTAATACCATTACCTTGTTTAAGTTGAACTCAATGGTTACCAACCCTGATAAATTCCAATTATTTTTAGCTGGATTAACAAACACAAAAAAAATATACCTGAAAATAGGTAATATAAGAGTTTTTGCCTCTGATAGAGTGAAACTACTTGGTATTACAATTAATAAGAATCTAATTTTGGATAACACATTAAATACTTATGCAGTAAAGCTAATGGTAAATGTTTTGCTCTTTCACCCATAAGAAACTTTTTATCCCGTAATAAAGCTACCTTGTTCTTTAACGCCTTCATAATGTCAAATTTTTCTTATTGTCCTCTAATTTGCATGTTTAGTTCTAAATACTATGTTAACCTTATAAATAGAAATCACTTTGTATTGTCCATAAAAGATTTGACTTATCTCTTGATGAATTATTAAGTTTTGATAATAGTCCAAGGATCCACATAAGAAATTTCCGCTTTCTTATGATAGAAGTTTTTAAATAAATTAATTGTCTAAATCCAGAATTTATGAAGGATTTAATCAATACAAAAAGCCTTTCTTGTAAACTTCGTTGTAGCAACAAAATAATTTTACCTTCAAATGGCTCCAAATATAAGGATACATGTTGTACTATATTTAAAGCCATCTCGTTACGGAATACTCTAGATAACAAGACCATGTCCTCTAAAAGCTCTGAGGTGTTCAAAAAACATATCAAAAATTGGAATGCAAAAAATTGTTATTGTAAAATCTGTCGTTTTTAGTTACTATTTTTATTTTTCCTGACATTATAATACAATATTTACTCATTTTTCTCTAATGAAACGGTTGTAATTTGAATATTTTAATATTATTTGTAATTTATATTATAATTTTGTAAATTGTAATTTGCTTTTTGTTTTTAAATACTTCTTAAAAACTGACTATATATATGTGGACATTTTTTTTTCTTTTTTTACGACTTTCATGTGAGTGTATATTGTCTATAATTTTTTAATGTGTTTATTTTAATTATTTTTATTCTTGTTAAAACTATTGTAATCATCAACAAAAAATAAAGTTTTTAAATTAAAACTAAATTAAATTAGTTAATGGCTTAAAATATTTAGCGTAAAACCTTGGCCTAACAATTAAAGCTCATTACATTATAATTTCTTAATCTTATATATATTTGTCAATTCTGATTGATTGCTTACTTGATTGTTCCCGGTTGGCAGCCGGACCGTTGGTCCTGGAGACTTGAGGTTTGACGTAGATGGTCCCCGTGGCCCAGGGAGTGTCGTGGGCTGTGTCGGTTTGGCTTCGAAGGTCACTGGAGGCCAC
>NC_061165.1:1944807-1947307 GCF_022113875.1 Hydra vulgaris | reverse complement strand
TAGAAAAGGTATTATAAAAATTTTTAAAAATATTGGCTTTCAAATTGAAATAAACATAGATTTAAAAGTTGTGAACTTTCTTGATGTCACATTTAACCTCTCGGAAAATACATATAAGCCTTTCAAAAAACCAAACGATAAATTATTGTATATTAATATTAACTCAAATCATCCACCCCAAATTCTAAAACAAATCCCGATTTCAATTAATAACAGGCTTAACCAAAACTCCTCTAATGAAAATGTATTCAATTCCTCCAAACAGATATTTGAAGATGCCCTTAAAAAAGGTGGTTTTGAAAACTTTGAATTAAAATTTGACCCTGAAAAAAGAATACAAAAAAACGAAATAGAAGTAGAAATGTAATTTGGTTCAACCCCCCATATAGCAAAAATATTTCCACAAACATAGGCGGGAAATGCCTATCAATCATAAATTGATCGATAGGCATTTCCCGCCCTCTAATAAATTACATAAAATTTTTAATCGAAATACTATTAAAGTTAGCCACAGTTGCACAAAAAATATGGAAAAAATTATAAAAGGTCACAACAATGCTTTGTTAAACAAAAAAGAAATTCAAAATGAAAAAACTACAGAAAATTGTATTTGTAAACAAAAAAACAATTGTCCAATAAGTGGAAGTTGCTTATCAAAAAATGTGGTATATAAATGTGTTGTCTCCTCTAAAAATGTTCCTGATAAACAATATATTGGCATAACAGAAGGTGAATGGAAAAAACGTTTTGCCAATCATAAGCAATCTTTTAAAAATAAAAAGTATTTAAAAGACACCATGCCGTTAAAATATATATGGGAATTAAAAAATAAAAATATTGATGATTTTACACTGAAAGGATGGACATCCTTAAAACAGTGCCCGCATATAACAATATTTCCAAACAATGCATACTATGTCTACAAGAAAAATTTGAAATAATTACACATACAAACCAAGAATGTTTATTAAACAAAAAATCGGAATTGATTTCTAAATGCAGGCACGAAAATAAGTTTCTTTTAAAAAACTATAAAAATAAGTGAGCTCAAATAATAGTTACATTAACTCCCCTTTGAGAAAAATATATTATTTTTTAAAAAAGCTTAAGTAATCATTTCTAAAGAATTCTTTTTACAATAGTGTCAGCAAATTACACAGATGTGTGAAAAATTGCAGTAGTTAAGACATGTGACTTCTTGTAATTTAATTTTTGGTATAAATTGAAGTTTTATTAATTTGATCATTCATTTCTTATGAGTCTTTATTGATGAAACACAGTTTTAAATAAGAAAAAATTTTGCTAAGTGATTTTCTGCTTATATATATATATATATATATATATATATATATATATATATATATATATATATATATATATATATATATATATATATATATATATATATATATATATATATATATATATATATATATATATATATATATATATATATATATATATATATATATATATATATATATATATATATATATATATATATATATATATATATATATATATATATATATTTATATATGTTTGTATATATATATATATATATATATATATATATATATATTGTATATATATATATATATATATATATATATATATATATATATATATATATATATATATATATATATATATATATATATATATATATATATATATATATATATATACAAACATATATAAATATATATATATATATATATATATATATATATTTATATATGTTTGTATATATATATATATATATATATATATATATATATATATACTTTTTTTTTTTTTTTTTTTTTTCCTCATATTTTTTACAACTACATAGCTTTAACAATACATACTTTTATTACAAATAGTTTTAACAATATATACTTTTGTTTCAAATACTGTCAAAATGCTTTGAAAATAACTGAAATAATTCTAAGATATATTTGATGTACAAAGGAATAAAATAATGTAAAATAGTTTTTCAGTTTATATTTTGAAAAGACAAAAAAAGTCTTAAAAAAAGAAAAATTAAACCTTTAGTTATGTAATCAAAGGAAACTCGCAGAAAACTGTGTAAAGTCTTGTCATCGAGTATCCTTTTTTTAAACAATTTCATGAGATATTCATAAATATTTTATTCATTACTTATTACATTTTTCAACATAATTAGTCGTGTTTTTAGGAAGGAGCATAACATAAACTTGTATGTACATTTATACCTTTTTTTTTTTTTTTTAATTTTTTTTTTGTACATGATTTTGATATTTTAATTACTCATAAGTTATTAGAAAATTTCCATATAACTGCTTGTATTTAAGACAAATTTTTTAAGATAAAATTTTAAGGAATTTATATTTTTCAGGAGAGATATTGAGGAATTTTTTGGTATTAGTTTGTTATACAAGTAAGGACCACGATATGCTATTGAGAATTGAGGCAGTTTTCTTTTTTTAAGGGGTACTATATAGTTTCCAGTTGCTCTAGTGCTAAATTTGTTTATATT
>NC_061165.1:1899807-1939807 GCF_022113875.1 Hydra vulgaris | reverse complement strand
TCGGTATCGACATCTGATACGGAAGGGCAATGAGTTTCGGTGTCAGAATTATTGTCTCTTTCATTATCTGATTCATTATCAGATGCTTCAAGGACTCTGGCACACTTAACTGCAGTCTCTTCCTTTGATAGTGAAACAGATTTTCGTTTTAAACGCCTCTCAGCACGTGCGGATTCCTTCTTGTCGATTCCAGCTATTCTGCCAACACGTATAGTGCGTTGATCAGTTAAGAAGTCATGCTCAATTGCTGGCACCTTCAGAACCATTGGACAGCAACAAGATGAAAGTTCTTTGCATTTACACGAACAAATGTCAAACAATATGTCAAGATCTTTTTCTATTTCATCTTGTTTGACTGTTGCAGACTTTGATCGAATCATTTTCTGAACATCGCCTATGTACTTCTCCAGCTGTAATTCTATGCCTTGAAGACTTATAGTAGGAACTGATGCTTTAATCCATATCTGAGAAAGTTTCTCTGCTAGTCTCTTACAATCAGACCGTAGTGGTTCAGTTTCATAATTCTTCTCAGACAAGTATGCTTTGCCTATTTGCTTGTGGGTTGGCAAGCAAAAATTGGGTAATTCACGACCTTCTCCAAAAAGTATATGACGATTCTTTGAAGCTTTAGATCTTGAAATCATTATTGTTTTACAATTTTATAACATATCAGAATTTCAGTTAATTTCTAAAAATACAAGATGAGACGGATAAATTCTGCAATCAGTTGATAAAAGCAGAAATTAATAAACAATCATATAAAAATAGAATAATATAATATTAATAATATAGTAATATGAAGTTATAATAGCGCTGGAGTTAATCATATGATTAGGGTTAATTTAGTTAGGTAGGTATAGGTTTGGTTCAATTTCATAACCTTGGGATTATATCTAGTATTAGGGTTAAATGCATGTTTCAGTTAATGCATGTACTAAAGTAAATATACTTAGCATATAAAACCTTAAAACTTAAAAATGCAAAATATAATCAATTCTTTAGAAATATTTTTTTTGTAATAATTAAACAACACTATATCACGCCACATTTCACAAATTCTAAAAAAAAATTAATTTTTATGATCCGGCCTAATATATATATATATATACATATATATATATATATATATATATATATATATATATATATATATATATATATATATATATATATATATATATATATACATATATATATATATATATATATATATATATATATATATATATATATATATATATATATATATATATATATATATATATATATATATATGTATATATATATGTATGTATATATATATATATATATATATATATATATATATATATATATATATATATATATATATATATATATATATATATATATATATATATATATTGATCTATTTTGTAAAAATTATTTTTACATTATATTGATCACTCTCAAGTAAACAAGAGGATTTGTATATCAACCAGATACAATAATAAACAACAAAATATATATATATATATATATATATATATATATATATATATATATATATATATATATATATATATATATTGTTGTTTATTATTGTATCTGGTTGATATACAAATCCTCTTGTTTACTTGAGAGTGATCAATTATTATTAACAAGAGGATTTGTATATATATATATATATATATATATATATATATATTATATATATATATATATATATATATATTATATATATATATATATATATATATATATATATTCGATTTTCTATTTTAAAAAATTTTATTTTAGCAAATTCAATTTATTGTACTTACAATAAATAATACACACATACATAGTGAACTTCACATAGTTTAAAGTAATATTATAATTAGTTTAAGAATAAGGTTGTTATGACTTATGTGTTAATAAACTTTTTTGAAAAGACTTATCAACAGATGGTCTGACATATGATTTTAAACCATCATTGATCATTTCATCAGAATAACAATTAACATAGTCAAAATACAGAATTAGAGATTTTTAAGCAGTTTTTTGTAATTATTGTTTCGACTAGTTGTCCCACTTTTAAACCCTTAACATATGACTCAGCCATTTTTTCCAAAAATGAAAATCTTTATTTAATTAAAAAATAGTATCTAAAAAGTCATATATTATGAAATAATCCTCTTTCCTTTTTTTGTATTTGTTTTTCATAATGAACACAACAGATACATAAAATGCTTTTTTTATTTGACATTTACTTGGTTTTCTTGAAAATTCTACGCAAAATAATCTTATACAAAACTCCAAGAGTATCACTTAGTGATCTCTTAATAATCTTTCTAAAATTTACTTAATCAAAAAAAAATTGATAAAATTACAGTACAAGTACAATTACAGTACAATTACAATTACAACTAATTCCGTTGCGTCTATAATTTTATTTGCCGCGTTAACAATTATTTTCAGTGAAGTATTATTTAGTTTAAATAATGCATTTACATTGCAGATGAAATGCCAGAAGAACATAAATGCTCCAGAAATACAATTAAAAACTATTTTAAAAAAATGGGATATAGCAGCTGAAAGTATAAATTGGTCTTTGTTGCGAGAAATTCAGCTTAGGTTATAGCAACAAGGTTAAAGTATTACAATTATGTTTCTTTTCTGCAAAGTTCTGATCTGCTTTATATTGATGAAGCCGGTTATTAATAGCACAATTTACAACATTATGGGTATGCATTTTTAGGGTTTACCCCCTAATATTACAGTACACAGTAGAACGAATATTAGCCTAATATACGCCATTAAAGTTACGGGACGTATAGTTTTAAAGTAAAGGTTTTTAATGAGGAGTAAATAGACCAGAAGTAAGGATCAGTCTTATGTGTTCAATAACATGTTGTAGTTATGTAAAAAATGCGATTCTATCATTATTTAATTGTATAAAAGTATTTCTAAAAAAATAGTTGTGCCATTTTTACCACTTTACAGCACTCAACTTAGTTCTATCGATGAGTTACTTGGGGTGGTTAAAAATTAATTCATAATAAAACACAGGAAATAATTAGCATTGCTACTGAGATTTAAACAAATTTTTAAAAATTACACTGAATAACAACCCAAAAATATCTTGTTTGATGATTACATTTTCTAAAGCAGTATTTCATGCTGATTACAAATCTGAAAACCGTTTTTCTCTATCACGTCAGGTTTTTAAGATATTAACATAAACATACATTTTTTAATCCCTTATTGTTACGAATGAATAAGAAAATAGAGTTTAGTTTACTAAGTTAATAACAGATGGCAATACTAAACATATTCTTTTGATATTTTAAATTTATATATTTTGTTCTGAAAATAGGTCTTTAGTGTACTTAATTTGTAACTGTATGTTTATTAATGAGTTGTGTGTTTATTATGAGTTATACTATTCCTATATATTTGCTATTTTATTTCAGTGAAAACAATGGCGTCTAGAGGCTGCATCAATTCACCAGACTTGTGTGCGGCTGTCTCACAGACAAAGGCCACCGAAAGACATTTACACCATTTCTGAGAAAAGCTTATGAACTATACTTTGATTCAAAGGTTGACAGCGGCAAGTCATGGGCACCACAGTTCATTTGTTTGACATGTGCATGCAACTTACGGGGTTGGATAAGGAATGCTAAAAATAACAACCATCTGGCATTTGGAGTTCCTATGATATGGCGTGAGTCAAGCAACCACATCACTGACTGTTACTTCTGTTTGACAAATGTCACAGGTTTCTCATACAAGACTCGTTCATCTGTGAAGTATCCAGATATTCCCTCGGTTTCAAAACCAATTCCACATGATCCAGTCAGTTGTCCAATACCAACACCACTTACAGAATACAGAGTCGATGATGCAACACAAGAAGAAAGTTCGTCTTCCAGCAACATAGCAGACTCTGACTACAATCCTGATGATGATGAAATTCATTTGAATAATAATGATGATCTTTGCGACCTTGTACGGGACCTGGCACTAACAAAAGGTCAAGCTGAACTGCTAGGTTCACGTCTGAAAGAGTTTAATTTGCTATCACCAGGTACAAGAACTTCACAATTTCGACATAGACACAAAGAACTCGTGCAGTTCTTTGCAATGAGTGATATTATGTGCTACTGCACTGACATCCAAGGTCTTATGTCAAGCCTCGGTGTAGAACATAAGACTGAAGCATGGCGTCTATTTATTGATTCCTCCAAGGCAAGTTTGAAGGCTGTATTATTACACAATGGAAACATGTATGCATCAGTACCGGTTGGTTATTCTACTCATCTAAAAGAGACGTACGAAACCATGTTGCTACTTCTTGAAAAAATTTGCTATCGCGATTACAATTGGAATATGTGTGGTGATTTAAAAGTGATCACTATTCTCATGGGAATGCAGACAGGGTACACCAAGTACTGCTGCTTTATCTGCGAGTGGGACAGCAGAGATAGGAAGCACCACTATATAAATAAGAATTGGCCCATTAGAGATAAAATGGAGCCAGGTAGTAAAAACGTCTTGCATGTGCCATTGGTTGAGCGTGAAAAAGTTCTTATGCCTCCACTTCATATAAAGCTGGGGCTCATGAAAAACTTCGTGAAGGCATTAGACAAAAACTCAGATGCTTTTCGGTACCTATGCAAGTTTCCAGAGTTAAGTTATGCGAAAGTGAAAGAAGGTGTATTCATAGGTCCACAAATAAGGAAGATCATAGCAGACAGTCACTTCGAAGATTTACTCAGCAGAACTGAAAAAAAGCATGGTTGGCATTTAAGTCTGTTGCAGCCAATTTCCTTGGAAATAATAAATATCCTGACTATGTAAATATTGTGCAGAAGTGCATTAGTGCGTACAAGTTAATGGGTTGTAACATGTCCCTCAAGATTCATCTCCTCGACTCACATCTCGACTTCTTTCCAGAAAACCTAGGTTCTGTTAGTGATGAACATGGTGAACGTTTCCATCAGGACAACTTGGTGATGGAGTCACGCTATCAAGGCCGATGGAGTGCAGCAATGTTAGCCGACTATTGCTGGATGCTTCAGCGCAACATGCCAAATTGTCAGCACAAACGCAAGTCTACAGCCAAGAAATTCAAACCAAACTAACTTTTAATTTAAGGAACTTTACGTTATACCTATGTATTTTACAAGTGTATTATATTTTAAACTATGTGTATTTATGTTAAGTAGTACTCTATTCAGCGATATATGCTCTACTGTAACTTGCCTGCGAGTTGTTTGCTTTGATACAATATTAAACATATATAAATGGTCAATGCCAAATAACTCAACAACAGTAGGTGATAGAGACAAACGGTTTCTATATTTGTAATCAGCATGTCTTACTTGTCTTAAAGCAAGTGTTGGTTTCCAAGATATTTTCCGAAAGTTTTTTTTGTTATTCAGTGTTATTATATCCACAGGCATGAATGGGTTTTAAAAGGAATTCAGCGTAAAAAGTTTACAAAATTTAATAATACTTGGATTTTTTCAGATAAGTTACTGTGAAACATTTTCAAAAGTAGTTACAATAAAAAAATAAACTAAAGACGCGACAATAATAATTATCGACGCGACAAAAGTAATTATCGACGCGACAAAAATGAATATGGACGCAACGAAAACAAATATGGAAGCGACATAAACAAATGTGGGCGAAATTGGTCTGGTTAGTCCCAGAGCAATCAACTTAAGGTCTAACTCATTAGTATTTAAAATTCTGTTATCTTTTATTATTATAATCTTTAAAAACTTGATTATTTTAAGAATGTTATATTTATTTATTCTTTAGCAGGCAATACTAGTTGTTCCGGAAACTGGATTGAGCATGGTAATCGTTGCTATTTTTTCCAAAGTATAAGTGAAAATTTTAATGGAACAAACTGGTTTTATTCTTACCTGAATTGCTTGAATAAAGGAGGAATTTTGTTAAGTTTTAAAGATGAAGTCGAATACTTATTTGTATTAAACATTCTTAAAAGAATTAAAAAAAATTACTGGATTGGTATGTATATATACCCAATTAAATATATATATATATATATATATATATATATATATATATATATATATATATATATATATATATATATATATATATATTTAAATCCATATGTATACATATATATATATATATATATATACATATGTATATATGTATACATATGCATTTACATACATATATATATATATATATATATATATATATATAATATATATATATATATATATATATATATATATATATATATATACATATATATCTTATACTGCTGATTTAAGTGGGAAGTGTGACGTCATGCTGAAATAGCTTGCTGCCGGGACTTCAGTACATTTATCGACTGACTAATAGCCTGAATCGCAGTAGAGTGCTACTACATTGCCTAAGGATTTTGGGATGGGTCAACAACCTTTTCATTTATTATTCTTCGTTTTCCCTCTTCGTTTTCTAAAAAACCTATATCAATTTAGATAATGGTTTTTTAGCAAAAAAAGTGAGCAGGTGCGCATATAAATATGCTACAGTAGATAGCATATTTATATGCGCTATAATATTCTATGACCCGAATTAAAAGCTTGCAAAACAAAAGACAAAAAATTATATACAGTTGTGTGACAACTTGTTATGGCCAATATAGCCAAAAACTTTTTACATTCTCAACTTTCAAAGTTTATTAATTTAACATTTTTTTGTGACTTATGTACTCAAAAGTAATTTTTATTTAAGAAAAAGGTAAGTTTTTGACAAATGAAAAGCATTTGTCAAATTGGTAATAATCTTTATTATTTAACTATTACTATAAATATATTCAAGATCAATATTTGGTGATTCCCCATTTGCCTTATAATTGCAAGAATCCATTTTGGCATACTTTTGATGCATTTTTCAGCTACTTCCTTCAATTTTTTATTATAATTCCAATGGTGAATTAAATACTCTTTATTTATAATATTTTTTTTAGACAATTGTGCCTTTAGGAGTCCCCAAAAATATTCTTTAGGATTTGGGTCAGGAGAGTTTCCTGGCCAATCAAGTAACGAAATATTCTGTTCTGATAGATACTTTTTAATTGATTTCCTAGTGTGACATGGTTCCCCATCCTGCATGTTTTTTATTAACCTGGAGCAAGACAAACTTTTAAACTTTTACAAAGGTAGGTGTTTAACAGTTTAAATGATGCTTTCCAATAATTAATTTTCTTCTTATTTTTCTTTTTACATTTTGAGTCTTCTTTGTTAACACTTGAAAAGTACTCTTGGCTAAAGCGTACCTTCAAATATTGTATAAAGATTGTTAAGTGAATCTTTTAAGTTTGATGTAAGAAAGTGGATATTTTAAAATCATTTAAACTAGTTTTACCAATTTCCATTCATCTTCTTTTGAACTCCTGCACTTTTTGCCCACTCTAGCCTTTTTTCCTCATTTTTGGTGTCAGTTAAAGCTTCTTAGCTGGACGTCGTGAAATCTTCTTAGATGGACGTCGTAAAGTTAGAACCCTTATCTTTCCACATTTATCAACCCTCTTTGGCGTCAAGTTATATATATATATATATATATATATATATATATATATATATATATATATATATATATATATATATATATATATATATATATATATATATATATATATATATATATATATACATATATATATATGCGTCAAAACACATACCGACATAATAACTTGCAACACTCCATATGGTCAGTAACTGGAAGGTTGCTTTTGCTTGTGCCAGATGATATCTTCACAATACCCAGTATTTTTTCCAGATTACGACCAGTCATATCAATAGCAATTTTATCAACATTGGACTTTGGATTTTCATAGTTAGTGCTGTCTCTTTTCATATTGCCATTCCAGTGGACGACCATATGTTGTTTTTCACTTGACATAAATTTCTGCCGAATATGATTTTCAGTTGATGAACGGTGCATGACGCGTTTGCGGACATTTGATCTTGATAATGGTTTACTTTGGAGGTCCTCTCCACTTGCTCTGCCAATATAGTAAATTTTTGGTCAGATAAATTGATAAAGAAGACAAAATTTCATTGAGAATGTGTGGCTTTTTATTTTTAGGACATCGTTCACAGTCAGTTGATTGGATCACAAACTTTTTGTGATAAACCAGAATTTCTATTTCATAATCATCATTGTCATCAGGATTGTCACTGAATTCTGTTGCTTCTCTATCACTATCACAATCAAGACAAAAGTGGCTAGAGGTAGGGGTAAGAACATCATTTGCTTGTTGTCTTCCCTATTCCTCATTCTGCTTTTTTTTTATTTGTGCTTGTTGACGCTCTGATGTTCGCTTTTCTTGTTGAGATAATTTTACACCTTCTCCAGCCATCTTCATCATACGAGCATTCTTTTGGTCTTCCAGAAATATTTTATCTTCATCAGTTTTAATTAGCTTGTTTGCTAATTAAAACTGATGAAGATAAAATTTTCTACAGTTTGACCAGATAGTTAATATTCTGCTCTAGTAAGTAAATACATAAGACCATTGTTTTCAAGTGTTGCAGCATCTGCATTAGCATAAGATGTTCCATCTGCTTTTAGAAGTCTTCCTTCAATCAAAATATAAGCTTCAGATGGATTTATAAACAAGCCTTCCTGAATAATAGTGATATTTATTTCAGTACCAGGATTATCTAAATTTTTAATTTTACTTTGATATTCATGGTATTCAAATTTTTCAATACTCTTATCAATTATTGGTTTTTTTGTAAAATTTAATATGTCAGAAGTTGCCATTTTTTTGTTAACAAGATAATTTTTTTTATATCATTTTCAAGAGTCTAAATTTTTTTAGTTTTATTTTAATAATATATCTGGATCCCTTTGGGATAGATCTAATAATATATCTGGCTAATCTCCTCGTATCTCTTCGAATTTACACTGTTCTAAGACCTAGACCTTTTTAAACTCTTCTCTCTTTAGCTAAATCTTGTATTCTTATTTCATTTGAAATTTTCTTTTTTGATTTATTGTTACTAGATTTAAGATCTTTAGATCCAGGCTTCGTAATAGCTGATCCAAACAAAATTCTACTTAAATCTGTTTTTACTTCACTGTTTTTGACTCCGTTAGATTTTTCGGATCCATAAGAACTAGACTTATACCTAAAGGTATAAGAGGAATTATTGTAGGAAAGTCAGGTTGTGGAAAAACAACTTTATTATTAAAACTTACTTTTAAGGCCTGGTTGGTTAGACTATAATAATTTGCAAGTTTTCGGAAAATCTCTTTTTCAACCAGAATACAAAATATTAAAAAATTCTTTTGAAAAAAAAGTACCAAAAGAAGTTATTCTTGAACTTTTTAAGTTACAAGATAAAATAGAAAAAATGAATGTTAGTCCTGAGCTTATTATTGAAGACATTTCAAAAAATTTAAAAGAGAAAACAGATATTGAATGCAAGTTTTTTGAAACAGCAGATGATGTCCCAGAACCAGAAGATCTTAATTATAATAAGAATAACTTTATGATATTTGATGATTTGCAATTAACAAAACAAAACAAGTGTGAAAAGTACTATATAAGAGGAAGACATAGTAATGTAGATTGTTTCTATCTTGCACAAAATTATTTTGAGTTACCTAGGAGAACTATAAGAGAAAATGCAAATTTTGTATGCTTGTTTCCGCAAGTTGCAAAGAATTTAAATCACATTTATAATGTCCATGTTTCAAGTGATATGACTAATAAAGCTGAGTTTAAAAAATTTTGTTATGAAGCTTGGTCTGAACCACATAGATTTGCTGTTATAGATTTATCTTCTAAAAGAGATTATGGAAAATATAAAAGTGGATTAGATAATATTTATATAGCAAATTGTGCATTTTCATAAAAATATATATTTTTTTATTAAATATTTATATCTAGAAAATTTAGATCTACTAATTTATTATTTATGGAATATTCTAATAAAGTCTTGAAAGTCTCTAAAGAATCAAATTTAATAATGGGATATTCTTAAATGGTGAATTTTCACCTAATAATAAACCTTTACCTACTTGTGAATATTTTTTTCCACTTTTAACATACAATCCATTACCTGAATAACTATCACTATTAACCCATGGATCGATAAATAATCCGTTTCCTGCAGCTCTAACTTTAATTCCTTGTCCACTCTTTTCCATGTAGACAATACCATTTACAGCCTGAACAACTGGAACAACTTTTGAAGCTAATAAACTTCTAACTAATCCTAGCAAAGGTAAAAATCCTCCATTTACTTTAGCGTTGTGCTTAAGTTGTGCTCTACTCAGGTTAGAGTTATACCAGTACCTTTTAGATATGCTGCTTTTATTCTATTTCTTTGTGAATCTGTTAAAGCTATTTTATGTTCACCATTTAGATCTTGATATGTTAGTTTTATAACAGCATTAGTATCAGATTCAATTGATATTTTAATTTTTTCTTTCTGACTTTCTGAAAGATATATAACAGTATCATAATATATTGTCATTTTTATATATACAATAATTTTTTTAATTCATTATAATGAATCTGGCTTTGCTTAATTGCTTCGCAATCTTTTCAGGCCTAAGAATTAAAACTATTCTATCTAGTAAAACTTTTTTTAAAAAAAGCTAGTATTTCACTTAATAGATATTCATTTCTTTTTAAAAGTCTTACAGTGTCACCAGCTTCAACACGTTCTCTAATATGGTACTTAATAGTTAATTGTTCCCCTAGATTTTCAAGGAGATGTCCATCCTGATCTACTTATGTAGTTGTTATATTTACAAATGATTTTGATGTCATTTCTGAATAACTTGGAATAATCTAATTTTTCTGTAATTTTAAATCCAACACCTACTTTCGGAAAAAATGAATGTACAACATTTATAACTTTACACGTACAGCTTTTTTACAGCATTTACACGTAAGATTATTTGTGATACGTATGGTATTAACATGCGTTAAATTAGTTATTTTTTCCGATATATTACTACCTCCATAATATATTTTAATCTCAAAACCTAAAATTTCTCTAATTGAATTTGAAATTCTAAAATCAACTTGAAACCTTGGTGAAAGAGTCATTTGTACTCATTGTAGCAACTTCTGCTGTAAATGTAATTGTACCAGATAAATGCCTTTCTTTTAGTAAATGATCTTCTAAGTATTTTGTTAAAGATGCAAGTCCATATGCTCCTTTTTTAAAAGTGAAATCTACCCAATTACCACCATCATCTGTACTAAATTAAAATTTATTATTCGTTTCATGTACATTTGGAAAAGTATTATATGCATCTAATCCCATTACAGCCATTTCATAATTTTTATCTTCATCTAGTTCAATATTTTGACCAAGCGTAGTATTTATAACAGTACCTATTCCATGTACAATTATCTTCATTTTATATATGCATATATTTTTTTATATCATTTTTTGATATAAAAATTTAGTTAAGCATGGAATACTCTACTTTACTTCTCTGAGGTGAAATTGTATTATTAATCTTTCTTTACTCATATCTATAACATGAAGATCATCATTCACTATTTCAACTATCATTTTTTAAAGTGTTTTTGTTTTTAATAGAAAATAACTTTTAAAATTTGGTTCTTGAACAAGGCCTATACCTGAAGGACGAGTCATTGGTAAAAATGTATGCGTTACAGTTGTTTTCTTACCATTTATATTTTTTCCATCTACAATATTATTTGATATATCCAAACACTTTTTTTGAGATGAAACGCTGTAGTGAATAGTTTCTAATCTTATAAATGCCATTTCATACTCTTTTGTTTTATCAAGCTCAATAATAGGATCAAATTGAATTGTAGTGATATTTGGTTTATTGCTATGTACTTCAATATCCATACTTTATATTTATAATAACTCTTATTTAGATCACTTTGTGATCAATACTTAGCTAAACTATTATAAATCATTTTATAATTTACTTTATTTTTTCAGATCCTGAAGGGATGCTTGCTTCGCTATAAACAACTGCATCTTCTAATTTTACTTGTATAGATTGAATCGTCGAGCCAATATAAACACCTTCAATTCTTAAACACCCTTTAATATAACATCTTTTTTTAATAAGATTATGTCCTGAAATTTCTACATTATCTTCAGAACTGAATATATTATCCATCTTTAGATCTTCTGTTGGTATTTTTGCAAATATAACAGGAGGTTTATTATCATTATGTTTTAGAATTTTTAAGTTGTCAGTATTAAAATTTTTCACTTTTAATTGTTTTTCTTTCACTTTATCTCTACAAAATTTCTCAATAGATTGAATCATTGCAATAAATTTTTCTTCTTCTTCACTCTTTCCTTTCAGCTCATTAAAACATACAAGTGGAATTGAATATCCAGTCAGTTTCTTCGTTTTTAGTTCTCTATTTTCACAGACTCCATATGAAAATAATTTAGGTGTTTCTACTGATAAAAATGTTTCGCCTTTATAACTAATTCTCATTTTTTGATAACGAACAGGATTACAAAAATTAATGACTGCACTAGCACATAATTTTGCTTCATCAAAATTTTCAATCTCTACATATGACATTTTTTATATATGCAAGAAAATTATTTATATCATTTTCAGAAATATTAAATTTACAAAATGCAATATTACTTATAATTATGTAAATAATCTAATAGATATATTATTAGATCCCGAAGGGATCCAGATATATTATTAAAATAAATTAAATTAAATATGTATATATAAAAATGTACTGCGTTAAATGTAGAAAGAAAACAGATACACTAAACTTACAACATGCTGTAAGTAAAAACAATAGAAATATGTTACGTGGAACTTGTGCTCTCTGTGGAGTGACAAAAAATCAATTTACAAAAGGAACGAGCGAAGCATTGGTCTTAAAGGGGCTTAAGGGAGGTGATTTGGTAGATTCTACTAATAAATTCACAAAGAATAAAAAATTACCATGGGCAAAGTTTCCAGGTAAAATGCATTTACCAGGTATGAACTTTGCAGGACCTGGCACTAATTTAGATGAAAGATTAACTTCTACTGATTCACCTAAAGAATGGAGTAAACCAGTAGATAGAGTTGATAAAGCAGCTTAAATTCATGATCTTGCTTATAAATATAATCAAGATACTCCAACTAGAAATATAGCTGATGAAATAATGCTTAAACAAATGGATGCTATACCAAATCTTACTCAGCGTGAAAAATTAGAAAGAAATATTATAAAACCTATTTTATCTGCTAAAGCAAAGTTTTGGATTAGGCGTCAAGTCAAAAAACTACCAGCGATCAACAAAAAAAGCAAAAACTTAAAATGGACTGATGAACTTGCAAATGAACTTCATAAACCTGTTAGAAAACATATTAGAAAAAGAAAAGTGATTTCAAATAATTGATGACATATGGGCTGCTGAATTAGTAGATATGCAAGCTTTTTCTAAGTTCAATGGCGGTATAAAATATTTATTGATGGTGATAGATATATTTTCAAAGAACGGATGGATTGTTCTATTGAAAAGTAAAACTGGAATTGAAGTTGCTCATGCTTTTAGTAAAATATTTAAAGAAAGAAAGTGTATAAAATTATGGGTAGATAAAGGCGTAAAATTTTATAATAAGCATGTTAAAGCAATAGGAGTACAGCTCTATTCGACTGAAAATGAAGAAAAAAGCTGTGTAGTTGAACGTTGGAATAGAACAATGAAAGAGAAAATGTTCAAGTTCTTCTCTGCTAATTCTACTAGAAAATATATTGACGTTTTAGATGAAATGGTAAATCAATACAACAATACAAAGAATTCTTCAATTAAAATGACTCCAGCTGAAGTAAGCAATAAAAAGAACGGAAATAAAGTTTGGCTAAATCTAAATGGTAAAGTTAGATCATATTCAACTCAACCCAAGTTTTCAATAGGTGATAAAGTGAGAATAACTAAAAAGAAAGGAGCGTTTGAAAAAGGATACACACCAAAATGGACTGAAGAAGTATTTACAGTATCACAAGTTCAGTACACAGGTCCACCAACTTTTAAAATAACTGATCATAATAGTGAAGAAATACAAGGTACTTTTTATGAACAAGAATTTCAAAAAACGAATCAAGAGATATTTAGAATCAAAAAGGTTATTTGTAAACAAGGAAATAAACCATTAGTAAAGTGGTATGGCTATCCTGATACTTTTAACTTATGGGTTGATAATAAAGAATTGAAAAATCTTTAAATAATTGTTTTATACTATTAAAAAAATGAACAACTCAAATGTAAATGTAAATATATGCGTATCAGCTACTTCTGGTCATGCTAATACAAATACAACTATAACAACGACAACTTCACATTATAGCAAAGGATCTAGCAAATGATGTAAGAAAAAAAATTTGTATATTTTTACAAGAAAAAAACTTTTTTTGAAATGACACAAATAATTTTCTTTTCTTAATAAAAAGAATGGAAAACGAAATGAAAAACGAATTAATTAATTCTTATAAAAGGTTAGAAGAATTAAAATTAGAATTAAAATTTAAAAAAGAAAAATTAGAAGGATTTGTATTTAAAAAAGAAAGATTAGAAAAAAGTTTAGAAATATTCCGTGGAGATATATATGAATATTATGAATATGAAATAGAAGACTTGGAAAATAGAATAGAAGAATTAAAATTAAAAATAAAAGACTTGGAAAATAGAATAGAAGAATTAGAAGAAGAGTTAAAGTTAGAAAAATTAATATTAGAATTAATATTAGGAGAAAAAATATTAGAAGATTTAGTAGTAGAAGCAGGATCAGAAGATGATTTATATTTGCTATCATATTTAATATTTGATGAAAAAAGATTAGAATTAAGAAGATTAGAAAGAAGATTCGAAGAAAAATCATGTTTAATAACTGAAGAAAGAATGAATCAATTAAGATTTGAAGATGAAGTGTTAGAAGATTTAGAAGAAAGGTTTAATTCAAGATCAGAATTATTATTTGATCAAGAAAGAATGAATCAATTACAAAATATAGTAGGAGTGTGTGGTGGAAACGGATATAAAAAAATTTAGAAGATTTAGAAGGATTAGAAGAATTATTAATTGGAAATAAAAAAATATTATTAGAAAAAATAGAAAATTATGAAAAAGAATTAGAAGATTACGAAGAGTTGAAAGAAAGAATAGAAGCAATAAGATTAGAAGACGATTTGAAACTAGTAGTAGATGCAGGATTAGAAAGAAAAAGATTAGAAAGAAGATTAGATCTGAAATAACTCAGGCTCCGCTACAAATAAAAGTTTAGAATTAGTTATATATTTCTTAAAAATATATAATTATTAAAATATTCAAAGAAAAAAATATTTTTTAAAATGAGTTAAATTTTTTTTCTTTATATAATAAAAATGAGTGACAAAATAAAATATACAAAAAAAGTATTTATTAAATTTACTAAAAGAAAATAATATACAACAAACATCTTAAGATCACATTGCATTAGTTATGATTGCTATGGATAATAATTTAATTGATAAAGAATCTATACAATCAAATATCATTACTAAAAAACTAAAAAAAACCAAAGATTGCAAGAGTTAAAAGAGTTTAAAAAGAAAAAGTAATAAAAGAGAAAATAAAAGCTGGAAGACCTAGAATTTATCCTATAAAAAAAAAAAGAAAGAGATCCTAAATATGACTGGCTTGCAAAAATTAGAACAAATCCAACAACTATAAAACTAACTAATATAGAAACTGGTAAAGTTAAAATATACAATTCATTGTATGACTATATTCGTAAAGAAAAACATTGTAAATCATATGCTGAGAAATATAATGGAAAAGTTAAAAATAGAGTAAAAATAGAAATAATAAAGTCAGAAAATGAAAAATAAATTGTTTTTATAGACTTATATCTGTAAAATATATAATAAGAAATGTTTTTTTGCTATTAATTAATTTCTTAACAAAGAAATATAGAAAAATTGAAAATGACATAAATAATTTTCTTGTATATCTAAAAATGGAAAATATAAAATTAACAGAATTGAGAAAAATTGCAAAAGAGCGAAAAATTAAATATTATTATAGAATGAGAAAAGCAGATTTCATTAGAGAGTTAGGGCAAAGATCGCCCATATTAGACGAACCCATTCCAAAACACAATACACAAAATACTTTAATACCTACTCAGTATATTCCAAGTAAGTATATTAAAATTGTTAGTAATAAAGTACATTCATTTGCTAATTGGATTATGTCTGTTGTTCCTGAACTTATTAAAAATACAGCTAATGAGAAACTCGAATCAATAAAATCTACAGTTTCTAATTTGTATAAAAAGTTTGGAGTAGCGAGTCTGACGAGTCTTCCTAGAAAACCAATAGAGTTTAAATTAACACAATCAGCTGTTAAAAATGTGACAAAGCAATTTTCAGCTAAAGGTCTTGAAGGATATGATGCTTTGTCCTTTATGAAATCAGTTAAAAATAATGTTATTCAAATATTGAATAGCAATAAAGGATCAAAGATCTATATCGTTCTTTTATGTCAAATGGAAAGAACTGATCTTAAAACAGGAGAAACTATAATAACAATTGCAACTTTTTCAACAAAAGCAGAAGTTGTTTTAGAATTGACAGATTTAAATGACTTTTATAAAAAAGCTGAACAAAAAATTTTAGGATCAACATTTAGGATCAAGTTCGAGATTTGTATTAGTTAGAAAGATGGACATTAATATCATTGAATATAAACCACTTAAAGGTAATTCTTACATTCCTCTTCCTGAAAAGTTAGCAGCTAAAAAAGCAATCATTAATATGAAGAATGAAGACAACGAATGAAGACAACGAATGCAAGTGGTGTGTTGCTCGATTTCTTAATATTAAAGACAATCATCCTGAAAGAGTAGATAAAGATTTAAAAAAACAAGCTGAGAAATTAATTTGGAAAAAAATAGAATTCCCAGTGTTACTCCAACAGATAACACTATTTGAGAAAAACAATCAAGATATAAGTGTTAATGTCTATGGATATGAAAGTTCAGTTAGCCCTTTACGCAGATCTAATAATATTAACAGTAAATATCAAATCGACTTGTTACTCATTTCAAATGATGAAAGTAATCATTATTGTTTAATAAAAGATTTAAGTAGATTACTTTCATCACAAATATCTGAACATAATGGTAAAAAGCACTTTTGTAGAAATTGCTTGCAAGCATTAAGTACTGAAGAATCTTTGTCAAAGCATAAATTGTTTTGTGATACTCATGATTCAGTACGAATTGAACTTCCTAAGCCAAACACAATGATTGAGTTTACTAATTACAATAGATCTATGGATATGTCAAATGGAAAGAACTGATCTTAAAACAGGAGAAACTATAATGACAATTGCAACTTTTTCAACAAAAGCAGAAATTGTTTTAGAATTGACAGATTTAAATGACTTTTATAAAAAAGCTGAACAAAAAATTTTAGGATCAACAATTAGGATCAAGTTCGAGATTTGTATTAGTTAGAAAGATGGACATTAATATCATTGAATATAAACCACTTAAAGGTAATTCTTACATTCCTCTTCCTGAAAAGTTAGCAGCTAAAAAATACCCTTTGTAGTCTATGCCAACTTTGAAAGTTTTGAAACACCTATAAACACTTGCTCACCTAATCCAAATGAATCTTATACAAAACAATATCAAAAACCTACACCAAATTCATTCTGCTATTATATTAAATGTTTTGATGAAAGTATTGAGAAAACTATTGAGAAAACTATTGGCCATAGCATAATAGCTACATTCACTGCAGATAGTGAAGATGATGATGTAGCACAATTTTTTGTTGATAACTTAGAAGCTGATATTAAAAAGATTTATAACAAGTACTTAAAGTTTCCAAAAAAGATGATATTTACACCTAAAGAAAAGGAAAATTTTGATAATGCAGAAAAATGTCACATTTGCGAAGAAGATCTTAAAGAAGATAAGGTAAAAGATCATTGTCATGTTACTGGTAAATATAGAGGTGCTGCTCATAATGAGTGTAATTTATAAACACAAACTTCCAAAATTTATACCTGTCTTTTTTCATAATATAACTGGATATGATTCTCACTTGTTTATAAACTTATAAAGATTTTGTCAGGATATGGAAAATCATAAAGAGAAAAAATAAATTGTATACCCAACAATGAAGAAAAGTATATTAGCTTTTCTAAAGAAATTAAAGTTAATGAATATACTAATAAAAAAGGTAAAAAAGTTGAAGTTAAGCAAGAACTACGCTTAATTGATAGTTATAGATTTATGGCTGATAGTTTAGATGGTTTATCTAAGAATCTATCGAAAGGTGAATGGGTTGATTCTATTAACAAATTTTCTGAAACACAATTACTACCAAAAGAATCATTTTTTTTAAGATTAAATGATGAAGATATTAGTGATGAAGATTACTCACATGCGCAAACTGTATGGAATGAGTTTCATTTTAAAACTTTTAAAGATTATCATAATTTATACAATGTTTCAGATGTATTATTACTAGCTGATGTCTTTGAGAATTTTAGAGATCTTTGCATGAATAACTACAGATTAGATCCTGCTTGGTACTATACTTTGCAAGGGTTAGTATGGGATGCTGCATTGTTAATAACTAAAGTAAATTTAGAATTACTAAGTGATTATGACATGATTTTAATGAAAAAGCAAGGAATAAGAGAAGGAATTAGCATGATTTCTAACAGACTAGGAATTTTTAATAATAAATATATGGAAACCTTTGATGAAAGTAAAGAATCTACTTACATACAGTATTTAGATGCAAATAATTTATACGGATCGGCAATGAGCAAACTCCTTCCAACACATGGGTTTGAGTGGATGAACGAAAAAGAATTAAAAAATTGGAAATCTATTTCTTGTATATTAGAAGTAGATTTAGATTATCTTGAAAATTTACATGATTTGCATAATGATTATCCGCTTGCTCCTGAAAGATTGAAAATAGACAGAGTTGATAAGTTAGTACCTAATTTAAACCATAAGAAAAACTATATCATACACTATGAAAATTTGAAATTGTATGAAAGATTAGGATTGAAACTGACTAAAATTCATAGAAGAATAAAGTTTAAAGAGAATACATGGTTAAGTAAATACATTGAACTCAATACAAGTTTGAGAACAAAATCTACTAATGACTTTGAAAAAGACTTTTTTAAACTCATGAACAATTCTGTATTTGGAAAAACAATGGAAAACATTGTTGATGTGAGATTATTCACTAAAAGAGAAGAAGCTATAAAATCAGCATCAAAACCAAACTATGGAAGTAGAACGATATTTGATGAAAACTTGATAGCTATTCATATGAAAAGAACAAAACTAGTTTATAACAAACCTATTTACTTGGATTTAAGCAAGACTTTAATTTATGAATTTCACTTGATTACATAAAAAATAAATATTCAGATAAAGCTAAACTGTTATTCATAGATCCAGATTTTTTAGCTAATGAAATAAAAACAAAAGACTTTTATGCAGATATTGCAAATGATGTTGATAGCAAATTTGATACAAGTGAATTTGATAAAAATCATCTAGCCGTTCAAAATGGATTTAAAGTAGGAATGAATAAAAAAGTATTAGGAATGTTTTAAGATGAATCAGCAGGAAAACAAAGAAGAAGAAACCCAACTTTTCATTTCAGATTGATTAGAAAGAAAGTGATAGTATTGGCAAGCCTAACTTTTTATTTCAGATTGATTGGAAATAAACAAGCACAGGCAGGCATAAATAAAAAACAGGTTAGCAATTTTTGTACCGAAGCATGGGTTCTTTCAGAACTTAGCAAAGCATGGATCTCTAAAGAGATCTAAAAAAAATCCAAATCTATTAACAAAAATGGACAAAAGAATCAATGTTGAAGAAATTATTTTATCAAAAAAACCACTAACAAACTTTCAGTTAGTAAAAGCAGCAAAAAAATTAAAAATAAAAAATTTTAGAGGTGTATTTGTAAGAGATGAGTTACCTAAAAATACACAAAAAAAAAAAGAATGTGGAATATTAAGTACTGGAGATTCAAGTACGAATGGATTTCATTGGATTTGCTGGTATAAAGACGGAGATAAGAAACTAAGTTTTGACTCTTATGCACTACAACCTCCAGTTGAACTCGTTCAATATTTACACAGTCCTGTTTATCATAACAGTGAAAGAGTTCAGTTTGGAGATTTCATTTTGCGGACACTTGTGGCTCTATGTTTTAAAAAAGCTAGATGAAGGAAATGATTTTCAAAGTATAATAAATTCAATTTGGTGAATCTTAGATATATTATTAGATCCCGAAGGGATCCAGATATATTATTAAAGTAAATTAAAACAATAATGAGTATATAAAATGAGTGTTGATATATTTGGTAATACAGTTTTCGGATTATCGGCTTTTGGCGAATCTGAAAGAATAAATCTTAATATTAAAATAGACAATAGAGCAACTTCTGACATGGATTTAAATACAAATAAACTCATCAATGTTGAAGATCCTACTAATGCACAAGATGCAGCTACAAAGAACTATGTTGATAGCTTAATTCCCGATCCTCATAAATATAAAGTTCTAATTGTAGCTGGACAATCAAATACTTATAATAACAGAGAATGGGGTAATTCTGAAGCAATAACTACTGTAAACTATATGCATAGACGAATAGTACAGTTTGCAATGAATAATGGACAAAATAATGTGTTACTTCCTTGTTTTCTTAGACTAGAAGTAAATGATCAGATAATATGTGTTAAGCTGGATACGGTTCAATATTAGCAGGTTTAATAATGCAAGATGCTGCTAACTCAAATACATTAAATATAATAAATTCAGATGAAAGTTTGATGATACTTCCATGTATGCTAGGCGGTAAAGGCTCTAGCGATGATTATTTTATGCCTTACGGTACTGGATTTAGAAATTTAACTCGTAGAATTAGATATATTTTATCACATTATAACGCAGAACTTTGTCGTATAACTTGGAGTCAAGGAGAAACAGATTCTATAGCTGGTTGGAATGATAATTATAGACATATTCTAGTAAATTTTATTCAAACTATAAGAGATTATATAGGGTATTCATCTAATCAGTTTTACACGTTAACAAATTCCCAAGCAAAATCAAATACGATTCCGTTCGTTACTTTTCAAATGCAACCTGAATTGGTTGCAGCTAATTCCACGATGGCGACACCAGTTCAAAATGCGCTATCAACTATTGGAGAATATATTTTACACTCCTCAAGCATATCTATTAATAATCTTCCACCTTCCATGAGAATTATAAACAAAGACATCATACATTACGACTCGCGTCAACAAATATTTTTAGCTCAAAAATTCTATGATGCATTGATTGTAGCTAAAAATAATTTATATGCTAACAGTATTTATTATCCAATTTACATACCAGGAGAAACGCTAATTGTTAGACAAGTAGCAACAGATTTATTTCCAACTAATTATTATGGAGCATATAATCAGATTAGTTCTACTCCATCTACAGCTTCAAAATATAGCCAATTATTTAATAACTGGCAATATAAAAACAACGATGGATATTATAAACATCGCTTGAAATATAAAATTAATGGTGTCTGGAAAAGTATTATATTTAAACAAGCATTTCTTCCAATGATGTCTTTGCATTATAAAAATATTGCACAATTAATATCAACTGAAATACCATTCGGCAATGGTTATTCAGGTTTTCCAGTTATTCAGTTATTCAATAGTCATTCAGGTTTGGATTTTCTGGATTAAATTTGACAACTACAAAAAGCTTGATGAGCTCTGGAGCAGTACTTACACTAGATACAGCTGGATCTAGTTGGTGGGCACCTGCGTGTCAAAATTTAAAATTTGAAGTAGTTACTGGTCAACCTGTAATACCTGTATACGATAATTATATCGTAAATAATTCAGCCACTAACATATCTGCAACTGAACTAGAATTATATGCTATATAAGACCCATAGAATATTGTTAGGACAATGCTACTATTATGCGTAAGCGCGATTATGCGTAATAAACCAGCGCATGCGCACTGACGTCACACAAAAAACGAAATTAGCACTGATTTTTAAATCTAAAAAATTGATTTAAAAATTTATTTCCTAGTTATACAAATTATACACGCTATGCTTAAAAATGAACCATATATTTAATTGAAAATATGGTTGAAAACATAGTTAAAAATGAAAATGGCCCAGAACTCTCCTTTTCCTACTACTCAAATTTTTTTTCTATAAAGTTTAAACAAGGAGCTAAACGGCACTATAAAACTATTTATTATCTGGGATAAAAACTTGTTTCACATAAATATTGGTTTTTGTAAATATGAACTCAATATTATGTCTCTGGGCGAAAACATAAGTGCCGGTTAACTCCATGTTTAAATTTGATGCCTTCAGGATTGCGCATAAATTACGTATCACAAACTCAATAAAATCAAAAGCTGCCCCACGCAGACTCTTAATCTAAATAAAAAATCAAAGAAACGCATCAATATTTAATGAAAATCACTTTGTGAAAAAGTCTAGTATCCCCAGTCTTTTAAATATATTTTGCGTTGCTTAATTTATAGACGATTTCTAAGTCGCTTGAGTAAAGTTTTGTGATGTTCTTAGTAAAAAATTAAAACTTAATATTTAAGTTGTTAATTATATATATATTAAGTTAGAGTTTTGTCTAAAAAGATAAAATTACTTGTATGTGTGTGTGTGTGTGTGTGTGTGTGTGTGTGTGTGTGTCATAATTGTCTTTAAACTCGTTGACCGAATTAGCAGCAATTGTTAAAGCAGGTAAAATTGGCACTACTCGATTTTTAAAGTAGTCGAGTCTTTGACTGTTTTCGTAACTTCTCGTTCAATTTTAAGTTTTGCATTAGAAAACCGTCCTGCAGGACCATATATGTAAAAGAAATCTCTCGTCTACATTTTTAAAGACGGTTGACTTTGTTGAAGTTTTTATAAATTAAAAACAAAATTAAAACAGATCATCTCTTAATCTATGTTCAGCTAATGAGCAAGACCAAGATTTGCCAGATGTGATTTGCTGCGCAATTATAGAACAAGTTTGGTTGCCCTGCGTTGAACTGATTCTAACTTTTTAATGCCCTTATGTAGGATCCAAACTGGTGCACAGTACTCCAATATCAGGCTCACATACGCAGTATAAAGTTTGACGAACTTACTTGGATTTGAATTTTTTAAAGTTCTTTAGAGGTTCCAAGTAAAGGGTTTGTTTTAAGATTAGTTTGACTAATCTCTTTTGACCATTTGAGTTTGTTATTAACTAGGATTCCCAATACTTTTTCGACAGATACAGCTTCAAGAGAAATGCAACTACTATATATGTTCAATATTGTCAGGAGAATACCAAAATCTGAGGAACAGCCCGGAAACTTTAGAACTTTGTTCTTAAGTTTCCGGGCTGTTGGAATATGATGATTCCATGCGCCAAAATTATAAACAATCACCTAAAATATCAATGTTTTCCTAAATATACGCCAAATGCATAAATGACTTAATTTTGGCAAACCAGTTTGCTATCATCCACAAAAGGTTTGCAAGTATTTTTAACTAATTCTGGGATTCTTTTTAGCTCGGTCTTATGACCGAGCCAAGACGAACACAACTCAAAATATCCAAGCATTTAGAAAAAAAATTGCCAATACAACTCGCTGCTTTGTACATTCAATGAAACGCTTAAATTAATTGAAAATTTTATTTAAAAAATTATATCCAGCTAACTTGAGGTGAAGCAAAAAATGCAACACGCGATTAAAACCATTTAGAAAAGTCTTTCAAAGTAAACAATAAGAAACAATGATTGATTAAAGTTTTAGTAATTATATCCTGCACATCAAGAAGATTTGTAATGCACGATCTAACATTACAATTCTTCTTAAAGAGCACGATGAATTTTTCTTTCCATTATTTTTCCAAATGCAAAAGCGATTGAAATAAGCCTGTAATTTCCAGGATCAATGCGATGACCTTTTTTTAATATGGGGGTTATATTAGGGAGTTTTCACCCAGGTACCACTTAGCCAGAACCAAAGGAATTGATAAATATTAGAGAAATAGGTACATTGACTTCTTTAGATCAAGTTTTGCACACTTGAGAATAAATTCCATCATTATTGGCGGCTTTAGAAATATCAATGTTTTTAGTAACAATTAAACTAAGAGCTTAAAACTGAAAAACAAACAACTTCAGTTCTTTTAGGAAAAATAGGGGATTGAGTGAGAGTTAAAGGTGAGAAAAACGCATTAAAAAACGAAAATTTAGACAGCCTGCAATAGATTTTTAATTAAATATCTCTTTTTCATTGTGGTCAAAGAGAGATTAAATGTCACTATAACAATACTAAGTGGCTGTTTACGTAAGAGAAGAGCTTTTTTGGGTTTGACTTGAAAGCAAAGATTTTACTTCGCTCTTAAACTTTAATGCTGCGTCAGCAATAAGTTTTTGACCCGACGATTTTGTTAGTTGGTAGTATGACTATAATAATGTCTTTAAATTTACTAGAAACACAGCGGAACTTCATAAGTAGTATAAATTATTTGTTCAAATCTAATGTTTACCGTTTATAGTAAAATAGTGCTTTTAAATTATTTTTCTTTTTAAAGTTAACAAAATCAGTAGCGCATTAAGTAAAAACCATTGAGTTTTGTTAATAGTTTTTTCATATATTTTATTAACTAATTATTAGGAAGTTAACGTAGCGGAGGGTACATACATCGGCTTACTGAAATAGGTAAAAAGTCCATTATGTTGAATAGTCTTGAGTTTACTATTCATGATGATATAAGTACATAATAATACTGTATATTTATTTATTTTTAATAGGTCTCAATAATCAGCAGTTCAAAAAACAGTTTTATTGGTCTGATAATGCTAACTTACGTCTATTTAATTCACTTGGTTTTTATGAGATAAATGGTTGTGTTGGACTAAAATATAATTCTTCAACGGTTCGAAAATGTAACGATCTGAATGGATTTATATGTAAAGTTAAAAGAGGTATTAACACAGTTTAAATTTTAGATATTTTATCTAAACTTAAAAGTTATATGATTAGATGTAAAATCTTTTTACCCTTCCAAAAATGCAACCGTACAAAATAGTTCGGACAGTTTTACGCAACTGTTAATGCATTTGAAAAATAATATATTGTCTAAAATTTTATAATTTGATTTAAACTTTCAATTTAAGCAATTAAAATTTAATTTAAATAAAATATTTTATCTTATATATTTCATTAAGAGTCTTTTGTTACGAGTTTAGGTTGACTGAAAATGACTATTCTCTGGCTTTAATTATCTTTATATACACTGAATACTATTCTTAAAAGGGAAAACCTTTTTGAACCTTAAAAAATAATTCTACTACAAAAAGTATAAAACTAAAACAACCATCATTATATCCATCATTAGCCAAATGAAGAATTTTAACCAATATGTTAGAATGCATCGTTTTCCTAATATTCGTAGTAACTAATAATTTGTTTTCTGTTAAAAATATGTTTTTTAGTTAATTCTTTTTCTCTTAAGAAAGTTCACCAGAACAACTTGTACTTTTTTTGACTGAAGCTGTCTTATCAATGGATATAAATTGGGGAGAGTAGGGATAGGTGAAACGCGGGAGAGGTGGGGCAGTCTGAAATTTCTAATTGGGAGTGGTGCCTTAATACTGTTATTTAATGCAAACATTTGAGTTTCTTCCCTTCAATTTAGCAGAAATTGGTTTGTTTCCGTGCGTGTGCTAGAAGCCCTAATTTTGAAAATTACTTATAAAAAGTGTTTACATAGGGGTAAAGTGGGACAAAAAAAATGTTTATGCCCCGCTTCTTTCCGTTGCCATTTGATTATTTTGATTGGTGAAAGCTCTTTTATGTCAATTAGGAGGTTTTTTTGATTTATCAGTTTCTAATTAATAATTTGTGAAAAAAGGTTTTTTTAATTTATTTATTCCAGTTCTACTCACACTTGTCCAACTTTACCTCAATGGCACGGTTTCTACAAAAGCAAAAATTTATATACTTAATTATAATTGGCTAGAAACGTAAGGGGATCGAATTTTCCAAAAAAGAAAGTTTATTCGTAAAAATTTGTTTGGTTCAGCTTATACATCAAATACAAAAGATTTTGCAATTACCTAAAAAAAATTTACGTATCTTACTTTTTCCCACTCTTCTCTACTGATGGTGATGAAATATATTCATTTCCATCGTATAAACTTAAACATGCGTATGAATTTTCTTATTTTTGTTTAATCAGTTTGGAAACTGATAACTCCTTTTTAATCAATGCCTTTTTTTTTTTCCTTCTATATATGATTTTAAACATCATTTCACACCACTGTCATTATATTGTCTCCTCATTCCCAAGACTGCTTTTTTTATGACTTTATCAATATCCATCTACTTATATTATTGCTTCTTTATTTCTTATCATACTAATGATAATGAGTAAAGTAGCAATAATATAGTTTGGCTCAACTGGTAGTGAAACTGCTTGAACTAAAGCTGAAAAACTTTTTTGATCCTATTATACCAGTTTGTTTTTCACAATTAGGTCATCGTTTTCAATCATCGTTTTATTTCTCAAAATATTTATGTTGTTCTGCGTACGTCTTATACTTAATTTTCTCTCCCTGCTGATAGCAGTCGGTGTAGCCATGGAATAGCAGTTCAAGTCGTGGCTTCAGATTTTAAGATCCGTTTTTCAAAACTAGCTCTTGCTAAATATACATGTGTGAAAATGTGAATTTCCTGGTTAAATTCTTATCTCAGGTGCTCTGTGATAAGAAGGTTAGGAATTCTTAAAACATATAAAAAGTATTTTACTTTAAAATAAAAGCTCTTTTTGTCAAGCCATTTGGAATCAGGCTGACATAGAACCTAAAGCATGTTTTTATCAGTATATTAAAATTTGTATTTTATCTCAGAAAATAAATTCATAGTATTTTAAATAGTGTCAATGGTAAGACTTTACTTCATTTGCATTGACTATTTTACCTTTTATCAGATTATATTAATATGATTTCATTTACAGCAATTTATGACAAAATGTTTTTCGGTGTTTTTGTTAAAATTATTTTGCATGCGCTTTTCAAAGACTAGAAAACGTCATTTATTAATGAAAAGTAATTTTTAATTATGATTAATTAAATTTATGCTAAATATTAGGGCCATTGCCCTTGAATGCCCCAATGTTGTTGATAAAGGATGACACGCTAGTATTCTCCACAAGTCATCTACAAAACTATTTAAAGTTTTAAAATTTTTCTTTACCAAACAAAATCAAACAGTTATCCTTTATAAGCTTCACAGCTTCACAGCTGCTCTAAATGTTTCTTTATTTGTTATTACAATAATTTTATTTTATACTCTTAAAACCTAACAATACTGGCATTTCAATATTCTGGCAAAAAAAACTTATTGTATTGAAAAAAATTTAACATCCTCTAATCTTTTAGTAAAGTAACACTGGCCCTACATCACTCTGGCCTTCGAACTTATTTAGTATTTCATATTAATTCTATAAAAAGAAATTTATTGTAAAATACCACATACTTATGTGTATCAATAATGCATAAAAATTAAAATTCACTAAACAAATGCGAATAAAATATATTTGCTAACTATCGTTTGTAAGTGAGGTTTGGTAATTCATCAAAATTGATAGCGCGATAAAAAATTATGTTTATTTTAGTTTATCGACATAATTTCAAATCAAAAAAGCTTTTGAATCAACAAAACTCTTACCATTAAGCTTATTTAGTAGTTCATATCAATTTTATAAAGAAAAATTGATTTTAAAATGCCACATACCTACGCGTGTCAATAATGCATAAAAATTGAATCCCTGAAAAAATATCGCGTAAAAACTTTATTTGCTTACTTTTGTTTGTATGAGAGGTTCTTTAATGCAACAAAATTAAAAGCAAAATCAAAAATTATGTTTATATTAGTTTATCGACATAATTTCAAACCTAAAAAGCTTTTGAATCAATAAAACTCTTACCATTAAATTTGTTTAGTCGTTCATAATAATTCTATATAAAAAAAATGATTTTAAAATGCCACATACCTATGTGTAAAATTTAAAACCATGAAAAAATATAGCGTAAAAAATTTATTTGCTGACTATCGTTTGTATGCGAGGTTCGGTAATGCATCAAAATTGGTAGCAAAATTAAATGCTATGTTTGTATTAGTTTACCTACTTAGTTTTAACCCAATAGAGCATTTGAATTAATAAAATTCTTACCTTTAAACTTATTTACGCGTTTTTATTAATTCTATAAAGAAAAAATTGATTGTAATATGCCACGTTCCAACATTTGTCAACCATGCATAAAAATTGAAACTAAGTAAACAAAGGCGAATAAAATTAAATTACCATCGTATGTAAGCAACGTTCAGTTATGTCTCATAACTCATAGAAGTTATTCAAAACTTTTATATGTTAATAATATTTTTTAATAGTTATTCTATAATATTATAACTCAGTTGGTAATGCAGATTAACTCCGTTAAAAATAAAATGCTTGAAAAGAGCCACATACTTACATGTGTCAATAATGCATGAAAATTAAAGCCAAGTAAACATATGCGTAATAAATTTAACTGCCAACTATTGTTTAGAAGTGAGGTTTGGTAATGCCTGAAAATGTCATATATAAAAACATTTATTTGTAATAAAAAATTATATAGTGTAATAAAAAATCGGAAACGGAATATTGTCTTTCTAATAGAAATCACTCGGTAGTAGTTGTTGTACTATATAAAAAAGCAAATGATCTAGTAGTAGAAAAAGATTCTTGTTGTGATAACTTAGATGAGGGCAATGAAAAATTTGGTTATGATGATAATGAAACCAATTATGAAACTTCTGTTAATTGGGAAGAACTGCAACTTAATAAAGAAGCTGTTGAACTATGTCAGCCGATGGAATTAAAACCACTATCTACAAAATTAGTATGATTTTAAAGTTTTTCAAAATGTCACCTCTAAGAAACGATGATCTTCAACGCTGTTGTGTCAATGAGTTTGGGAAAGAGTTGGCTTGATTTTTTATACATAAACACGTTGGAATTCAATGTTTAAAATGAATTTAAGATATTATAAAATTGAACTTGCAGTTAGGAAAACATTGGAGCATTTTAATGCATTTGGAAATTTAGGAGATTGCTTAGAAATATTAAAGCTGGTGCTGACATTTTTTGTAAAAGAGATATTACTCTTTTTGGAACTGAAGAAACGTTTGAATTTCTTTCAAAAAAATTAAAAGACCTAGATACAACAATATATATTTTTTTTAGTCTATGATTATAAGAATTCCCCCCCCCCCCCCCCAAAAAAAAAAAAATTGAACTTCAGGACTTTTAAGTTATTTAGAGATACCAAATCATTAAAGTCATGTTAAAAAAGATTCCAATTTATAATATCCTTAAAAAAAAATATCCAATTGTAGAAAGAGATATGTATTCTGATTTTTTTTTATGAGTATAAAGATCCTGAAGCATCTGTTGAATGTAAAGCCTCCAATGTTGAATGTGAAGAATATTTGAAAGAAAATAGTAAAGCTGAAGTGTTTCATTGTTATTTAGCCTAAAATTCTAATATAATGAGCAAGGCTTCCTTTAATGTTTCCAACCGTTAATATATATATATATATATATATATATATATATATATATATATATATATATATATATATATATATATATATACATATATATATATATATATATATATATATATATATATATATATATATATATATATATATATATATATATATATATATATATATATATATATAATTACTTAAGTTACTTAAGTAATTTGAAAAATATAATTTAAAATTACTTTGGTAACTTTTCCCCATTACTTTAACACCCATATCTGTAAACTCATTTGGTATTTCAGAATATTTTTGTAAGGATAAAACTGATTGGAAAGAGTCACATACCTACATGTATCAATAATGCATAAAAATTGACATAAAGTACAAAATTAAGTTGTCAACTATTGTATGTAAGCAAGGTTGGGTAATGCCTCAAAACTGTGAGAAATATGAAAAACTATATTTATAACAGTTTACCTACTTTATTCATATCAATAAAGCTTTTTAGAGTTATTCTATGGTTTCAAACTCATTCCTAATTCAGGTTTTCTCCCTAAAGGATAAATTTATTGCAAAATAAAAAATACATTCATGTTGCAATAATGCATAAAAAATTAACACAAGTAGACAAATGCATGCTGAAGTTAGTTTCAAACTGTAATATATATAAGGTAGCTAAATTGTGACCAAGTTATATAATTTCTTTAACTTCTCTTTTATATTTAATCTCAATTTGACCTAATTTAGCATTTAAAAAAAAATTATTATTGTATAAAGACTTTAAAATTAACTAATGAGCACTTTAAACCTTCAAGTGAAAAACAATAGTTGCCATTCAGATGAAATCATTATCATACATTTTAGTACTATAGTAAAAAACACATTAGAAAAAAAATATTAAAAACAAATTAAGTAAATACCTTTAATAAGGTATTCAAATGCTCATGGGATTTGGTTGGTAATCTTAATATATCAATAACAAAATCTTTTTCTCAAGAACTTGTACGCTGTTAAAAAAAAAATACTAATTATAATGAAAAAACTTACAAACTATATTTTGTTGCTAGCTGCTTTTGTTTCTTTGTTCTTCGTACTTGATTTTTTTTGTTATGACTATTAGTTTATGATTTAAAAAGGTAAAAAACAGAAACTAAATTTTACCTAATAAAATTGTTTCCAAAATAAGTGCTATATTCATGTGGAAACTTCCTAAAAAAGTAAGATTTTATTTACTCTTTCTGTTACTCATGTGAGGCTAGGATCTTGATTTATTTTTATTTTATACGCATATTTTACTATACTTTGCTACTTTTTATTTGTAAACAGTACAAAAATAACACTACAAATAGCATTGTTAATGCATAAACAAGCTCTTGCTAAGTATAATATTTTAATAAACAATAATGCTTTAAGTAATTGATGACATATAAACATAATAAGCTGACTCTAAATAATGTGAAGACTTGACTAAAATGTTAGTTTGAAAAAAAAGACCTTCATTAATTGAAAAAATATTGTAGTCTAGCCTAAATAATTTCTCTGTTTTAATATAACATAAGAATTATACAACTTTGTACTTCATAAAATAAAATAAGTAAAACAGATAGGGGCTAAAAGAAAATGAGGATGACGTCATTGCAATCTTTTTATAGAGCCTCTTTAACAAAGTTTCAATAAAGTATCGTAATATGTATACGTAATAAAATTTTCTAAAATATATACATAAAAAAAAAATTCAATTAAATATGGTGATAAATATCGTAATAAAATGCGTAATTCGCTAATAAGTTTGTTAGGCAACAAACAAAATTAGATTAGTAACATTAACCAAAAACGTTTCTAAAGTTTTGTTCATCTAAGTTTTTGTTATAAACTTAAATGAACTTATTGTTTACCGTACTTTGATAGTAAATGAAATACTATATTATGAATATTATTTATTATTCGAGGCAGTTTTATATGTTTACTTTAATATTATACCCGGTGGGAAATCGGCTAGTGAATAGCTAGCTATAATCGTTACGATAAAGACAGCGATTTGGCCACGAGGATTGCTAGCTTTTTTAAGTTAGCAAAAAGCTATCGATATTTTTAAAGATAAAGACAGCGATTTCGCTACGAGGACAGCTAGCTTAACTAGCTGAAGATCCACTGGCTTTTGTACCTAGCATCATATTGTAATAAAATCGTTGTCTAAAAAACTTTGATATGCAGCTATCAACCAGCTATAGATTTGTAAATATTTTGTAGCTAGCTACAACGCTACGATATGTAGCTAGCGACACATAGCTACAAAATCGCAATGTTTAAAGTTCAATTATTTTCACAGTTATAATAGACTCAACACTAAAAATTGAATTTTTAAAGATGTTGAAGACATTTGCAAAAAATAAAATAAGAAAAAAAAAAAATCGCTAGAAAATCGCTATAGAGCTAGCTAGTCGCTAGCTCATTTCCCACCGGGTAATTTTCATTTTTATTTAATTCAAACTTATTGTTAAAAATTATAATAGAGCTGTTGCAATTGTAACGATGCACGAAAATTAAAAGTTGATAGACATTTATTTAAAAAACATTCATCATTTTTATATCTTTTAGTAAGGATTAAGCGTGTTTTCGCCTATCCTTACAGTAAATGGTTCTACAAACATGTTTTGTGTAAACTTTACAGTTTTTAAGCTTTGATATTTGATTACTTGCCATGAAATTTTCATAGCTGATGAAGCTATGAGTTTGTCCAAAGTAGAATAATTTAAGACTTTGTGTAAGTCTCACAAATGTAATATATTTTTTAGTCGTTTTGAGAACTTTTAAGTTTTTGTATGTTTCTTTGTTTGTCCGCAAAATAATAAGTTCATTTTACATTACGGGTAACTTTGAACAGTTTGCGCTAGGTTTATCTCTACAAAAATTGTTTTACTAACTAGATAACAAACATTTTTACATAAAGGGTGTTCTGATGATCTCTTTTTTCTAGTTTGTTATCATTTTTTTAAATTTGCTAGATATGTAAAAAAACAATGTTCAAGTAGGCGTTCAAAGTTACCCTCGCATTTCAGGTAACTTTGAACACTATTAAACTGAATGTCAATTTTAATCTTTTAAATCTAAAAAGTTGTTTAAATTTCTTTGTATTAGTTTAAATTAACTTTTTAAAAAATCTAGTTAAACTATTTCGAGAATAAACAAACAAGTTTTTCAATAAAGTATTTCGAGAATAAACAAACAAGTTTTTCAATAAAATATTTCGAGAATAAACAAACAAGTTTTTCAATAAAATATTTCGAGAATAAACAAACAAGTTTTTTAATAAAATATTCACAAAATAATTTTCAAGGTTATAAAAGAAAAAATAATTAAGACATTATTTTTATATAATTCTCCACAAATAACCACCATTGACTATAAAACTAAATATTACAGTGTTTCATTCTTTTAGTCTTGAGTTACAACTAACTCTTTTACAAAATAATCATGATCAAGGAAAACATGTACATAGTGATTGTTTATTTGCTCCAATGAAAAAACTGCATCATTTTGAGATAGAGATAAAACTTGTTCATTGTCTTCAATAATTAACATTTACGATGCTTGAACTTTGTAAAATATTAAGTTTTTTGTTTATTTTCATAACCATATTATTTGATCCAAGTAGTCTTCCTCTTTTCTTTGCTCGAATATTATCTTGACTTTTTTTTTTAATCTCTTTCCTTATAGTATGCTTCTACCTCAGTGGCTGATACACTTTTCCCAGCTGTTATTGGTATTACTTTTTTCTTACTTCATAATTAAGATGAATATCATCAACATAATTCCTAAACGATTCTCCAATATTGAGTTGAATATCTATATTTGTAAAACTGGGTAATTTGGAGAGAACATGTTCTGGTACAAATGGATATATGCCAGTAGCCTTAAATCCTGCTTGGAGATTATGTTCTAGATTTTCTTTACCAACATTAAGAGCAGATTTAATGAGCTGCGTAAACAAATTTTTTGGCAGGTTGTTAACCTTTTTTCCTCTGGATGTTTTACGCCGTTGATTAAGAATTGAGCTTTTAAACTCGAGAAATATCCAACATCTAAAGGTTGTAAAAGGTGTGTGGAATTGGGTACCAAACATATAAATGTTATATTATGCTTTTCACATATATTTAAGGCTTTTAAAGATATATGAGCACTTAAATTATCGCAAATCAGAATTTTTTTACTTTCCTTATTTATAATATTTGGAACAAAGTGATTTAACAGCCACTCAACAAAGTGATTTAACACACACGCTGAATTTCCATCCAGCCAGTGCAAGAAGTTGCCATTCTTGATCCTTCTGGTGCATTGAAAAGCCAGTCAGACCAACTGTATTTTCCTTTAAAAATGAAAAATAGTGTAATTAGTTTTCATGAGGCATTTCCACAAAAAACAACAGTGTAACAAGTTTTTGTTGTGTTTCTTATAAGTTCTGGATGGCAAGAGGATCGACGAAAAATAAGTTTTTTTTTTCCAGGGTCATCATGAAACCCTGTTTCATCCATATTGTAAATGTTATCTGGCGTTACTCCAATTAAGTCCTTCTCTAGATTTTGAAAAATTTTATTAGCAATAATTAACCTGTGCACGTTTCCTTGAAATACAATGAGATACTTTTTCTTTTAATGATGGATGCTGTCAAGATAAAGTTTACACCACTCCCAACATGGTCGGTTATCTTTAAACTGTTGTATATTTTTTCCACTATCATCCAGATAGATTTTGACAATACTTTTAAAATCATTAATTCCAATTGGTATACCTTTGTCACTTAAATAAAGTAAGTGATTTTCAAAACAAAGTTCCTCATCAATGCTAAGGGCAATAGGGCGCCCTACTGATTTACAGTGTTAATTTTTTAGCTTATAAAATAATGTTGCTTTAGTTACTTTATAAATTTTAGAAACTTCACCAATCGACATTTTTTCTAATTTAATTTTAGGATGAGATAGGATGAGTTGTCGAACATTTTCTTGGCATTTTATGAATGCTAAAAATGTAAAGATGATTTATGTTATTAATGAAAATTATTTAATTAATCGCATATTTGCTATTAATAAAATATATTATTAAATCTATCAAGATAAATAAAATAAAAATCATAAATATCAAAAATTAATATATTAGTAATAGATATTATAATTTTTGATATTTATAATATCATATATCATTATATAATAAAAATACTATAATAAAAAGATGCCTATTATTTATTATGTATTATTGCAATGTTACTCAGACAGCAAAAAAAGCATTTTTGGAAAATATTGATTGTCTAAAGTTACCCAGAATTGGGTTATATTTTAGCTAAGTGGAAATAAATATTCTTTTTGTAGCAAAAAACATGTTAAATCCTATTATTTTGAGTTTGTATTAAAGTTCGAAAAATAATTCAATAAAATACTTAAAAATCTATTCAGATAATTACAATATAATACCAAATATTCTAAATTGAAAACTCACAATGTTATCACCACATTCGACTGTGTAACTGGAAATGGAGGAAAACATTATTTTTGAGAAATAAAATTTAATTTTCTTTGGTCAAACTTTTGTAAAAAAAGATAATTCATCATATTATTCTTTGTTAAAGCAACAGGCAAAGAAAATACCAAAGAAAAAAAAAATTTAAAAACATTTACACGTTTAGTTCAATGTTACCCGCGAATTCAAAGTTACCCTGAGTGACTGAATCGTAAATTTAAAAATATTTTCTTTTACGGACATACATGGAAACATACATAAACTTGAATGTTCTTAAACATCTTAGTACGGAAAAATAAAAAAAGAGTATTCGCGAAAACAAAAAACTAACTCTATTAGTTCAAAATTTACTAACCGAAATTTCTAGAGCATTCAAAAAAATACTAAACGAATGTGCTGATTATTCTGTTGAAATATTTTAAAAATTGTATTATTTGAGTTTTATTACGTTATTGTTGAGATTTCTAGCATAAATTATTTTAAGAATATACTATCAAACGAACTATTATTTTAATTCTTGGAGCCACATCTACAAAGCTATAAATGTTTTAAACTAACAATATTAAATATTGTTAGTATAAACAAATATTATATTTTTTTATTGTTGTATATATTAATATTATTGTTGTAAATATATATTAACAAATATTATATTTGTTTACAATAATAAATGTTTTTAACTTATATTTTTTAACTTGTCAACGTTTTGTAAATATATTATAGATTTTATTAGTATATTCAAATTTTTTATATACAAGGAATGTATTTTTTATGTATGTAATGTATTTTTATGTATGCAAAGTATTTTTATATATGTGATGTATTTTTATGTATGTATTTTTTATGTATGTAATTTTATTTATGTGTATTTTATTCATATGTAATCTTTTAAAGCAATATGTGCGATTGATTTTATAAACAAAAATACTTTCAATAATAACTGCGTTTTTAATTAAATTATTAATAATCGTCAAAGTTAATACAAATAATTTTAGCCACTAATCCATTTTCCTCAGTGTACCCGATAACTGATTATTTCTCCTAAGAAAGAAAAGTTTTTAAGTTCTTAGAATTTGGTTTACTAACTTCTATTATTTTTGCTTCAGCCATTCTTACAAACTCATTATAATTAGAGTTACTTTTTTCTGTTTTAAATACTGATTAAAATTATAAAGCTCACTTACTAAAACATCATCAGCAGTATTGTGAATCAGTTCCGCTTCCTCCTCACAATGTAATTTAACGTTTTTTTAAATTTCTATCTAGCTAATTGAATTTCTACAGTAACTCAATGTATTAATTATTTAATTTGTTCATCTTACTAAGGAAGAAGACATAAGTATATAAATAAGACATAAGTATATAAAACTGGAAATAAGACATAAGTATATAAATAAAAATTATATATACTCTTTGATAAATTGAAGAACATTTGTTTTTTTATAGTTGTTACTCTATATAAAAAATGTCGCTTAATTTTATTTAAAAAATTATAAAAGAGCGACGTTTCAAAAATAATTGCTCTAATACATTTATTTTGTTTAAAGCTTTTTCGCGTTATAAGCTTTTTTTTTTTTTTTTCAATTTTTACCATATTTGCATTTGTTTTTTTTAAAAAAACTCCATAACTTAGGTCCTCGATATGCTATGGAATATTCTGTATATTTATTTAATTCCCTTGGCAGTTTAAAGGAAATTGATCGGTTTGTTCTTAAAAAATACTTTTCATTTGAATTTTTCTCAAACTTACGAATAAAATTGGCTGAAGTTAGATTATTAATATGTTTATACATCAAAAATAGGTGCTGATAAAGGTTTATGTCGTATACATTTATCTTTTTCATATTTCTCATTAAGGGTTTAGTATGCTCTCCTTTTTGTTTTCCTGTAAATAATTCTTCATGCATGTTTTTGCAAACTATGTATTTTTTTAAGTTTTGATGGTTGTGTACTAGCCCCTAAAATATTAGCATAGTTAATAAAACAATGAATTAAATAAAAGAATATTAACTTTAGACAAACTGTATTTACATATGGACAAATTCAGAGAAATGGTTTCACTAACTCTTGATTGTAAATATTTAATATGGGGAAGCCAAGATAAATTATTATCAACAAGTATTCCTAAAAACTTTATATAGTCTTGTTTTTTATATGTATGTTATTTAAAATTAGGTCTGATACTTTAAGGGTAAGATTTTCTTCTTGCATTTTTTTATGAAATAAGATATATTTTGTTTTTTCAATATTTTTATGAGAGTTTATTTGCCATAAACCAGTCATTTACCTTATATAATTCAAGATTCATTTCTGCATAAAGTTGTTTCATACTATTGTTGAAAAGAAATAGGTTTGTATCATCTGCAAACATAATTGGGTTTAAATTTACCGATCCATTATAATGGATCGGTAAAGGTAAACTTAAATAATTATTTAAGTCATTTACATAAATTAAGAGTAAGAGAGGACCAAGTATTGATCCTTGCGGTACTCCACACAGGGTTTTAAGTGTTCCGTATTCTTGATTTAGAACATATTGTTTTCTATCTGTGAGGTAAATTTCATAGAAATATAATCCAATAATAGACCTTAATAGTTCTTCCATAATGCTTCAACTTTCCTAACAATATACAATGATCAACAGTGTCAAAAGCTTTTTGAGAGATCGATAAATATACTTAAAGTAATTTTTTTTTTTTTAAAGTCATTATTTATTTGATTAACTAGTTCAATACAAGCATGTTAAGTTGAATGATTTGAAATCTTAATTGTTTTGAATAAAAGAAATTGTTTTTAGTAAAATGATCAAAAATTCTATTGTAAATTATACGTTCGAATATTTTCAAAAATACAGAAAGTACTGATATAGGCCTGTAGTTGGAAACGTTAGAATGACCATCATTTTTATAAATTGAAAATACTTTTGCTAATTTTAGTACATCATGAAATACCCCTCGATCTGAAGATAGTTTTACTATATAAAACAAGGATTTACTAATTATTTTGTTATTTGCAATAACTATACTACTGGGTATAACATCAAGTTCTGGTGATTTATTCTTTTTTAAGCAGGAAAAAGCTGTTTCAAATTCTTTTAATGTTAAGTCAAAGTCGTGCAGTCATTTTGTCTTCTGATGCTGGCGAGTTTAGTATAGTTTTGTTAGCAAGATTAAATCCTACATTTGTAAAATATTTATTAAACTCGAATATTTGTCTAGAACATATTATAACAGTATTTTTGATATTGATTTTTTTTGGTAGCAAAGAAGTTTTATTTTTATTTTTCCCATTTATTACTGACCATGTTTTTTTAGTGTCTAACTTACAATTAGTAATTTGTTTGCTGTAATATATTTTTTTATTTTTTTAAGAAGATTGGTATAAAAGTATTTGTATGTTTTATAATTTATTTCATTAACTGTGTTTTTATTTTTTAGAAATTTATTGCATAATTTTTGTTTGGTTTTAGAGCATTTTATAAGAGTTTTATCCATCCATGGATTAGCAAGAGTTTTTGTTTATATTTTTATTACTTCATTTGGACACGCTTCATTGAAAATCTCTTGAAATTTCTTTAAAAATAAGTTACACGCTTCATTTGCATTTTGACTTTTATAAACATCACTCCAATTTTCTCTATATAATTTGTGAGATAGATTGTATTAATAGTTGAAAGGTTACATTTTTTTAAGCTTAAAATTTTAGGTTGATCCTCTGAAATAGCTGTAACATTTTTTATGTTAATATATATTGGGAAATGATCACTTATTGTTATTCTTTTATTGTTTATTTTTATAATACTATTTTCGATAAAGTCTTAAAATGATCTAATTTTACCACTTGGTAAAATTAGATCATTTCAAGACAAAGCAATTAAATCAAGACAAACTGTTACTTTGCATGTAAAATCAAATAATCTTTCAGTCTTGCCAATCATAGGTCAAAAGGTTCTTTTATCCGCTTTTTCAGTGATGCAGATCCTGCAATTTAAAAATTAAAGTTAAAATTTTAGCATTTAGTGTTGAAATTACTATAAAGAATGGTAATTATATGAATTAAAGTTAAAATAAAAATTTAGTTTTAGTTAAATTACTTTTAATGTATATTTGCTTGAATTCACCACAACTTTGTTTGGTTTTGGTATTTTTTTTATAAATTTTGGTAATTTTTGTTTAACATAAAATAATTTAAAATATCCGTAAAATAAGAACTATATAGTGATTTTTGGTTACTAATACTGGCTCCATTTAATTGTAAGTTGTATTGCATTATTTCTTTTACTTTGAGTGTCTTGAATTATTTCCTACTTTTGACACACTGATAATTGTATATTTATTTTAGGAAATCCACTGCACTATAAAAAATTTAAATGCAGCTAACCCTTAAAAAGACAAATTGAGTTAACAAAGTCGATGTTAACTTGATTCCGTTGGTCACTTGGCTATTTGACGTTTATAGCACTCTCCTATTATCTGGATCCTTGTTTTTCCACTATTTTGGGAAGATATAGAATCATTATCATCAACTTTACGCTTTAAAAACTGTTTTTTTGCATCTTGTTTTTTCTTTTCTTTAATGTTTATTTTGTATTCTCTATGTATTCTCTAAATATGCATTATCAAGTAAATGGAATTTTTTTTGGCAAGAGTTGTGCCACACGCGCCCTCATTATTCTTGTCCTGTACTAAGCATGTGGATGTTTTAGTTTTTTTATTGTAAATAAAAAAATTCCATACATAACTTTCACGATTCAAACCAGCCAACAATCTTGACAAACTGGTTTTTTTTATTGATTTATTTTCTCCTCTTTAACTTAACTCTTTATTATTATTTTTTTTTGTAACAAAAGATTCAATGTAT